>DWQW01004278.1:0-20242 GCA_018249695.1 Heliconius erato demophoon | reverse complement strand
TCCAATTAGTTAATAGATGATATTCAATTTAGTTAAGAGGTACAGAAGTTTGGAACTAGAGGACGTTTATATATCTATATATTTAAATGTTTTGCTTTTAGTGATTTAATTTGTCTGTATATTTATAATAAAATAAAAATTTGGTAGTGGTTAGTAAGGCTACAAATCTCTTGAGCAGGCTGTATTCATTCATATGCAAGCGGAGTAAAATGTCACTTTAGAACAAGCTAACATTATACAAAACTTACATCCGTCCCGTTATGACCTACGCTTGTGTCGTGTTCGCACACAACAAGATAGACCTCCTTCAGAGAGTCCAGAACGAATTCCTCCGTATGGCATCCGGATGCCCATGGTACGTACGCAACGTGGACATGCCCAAAAAAATCCAATTAGAATCATTAAAGGAATTCTGGAAACGCCTAGCCAATTGCTACCACGAACGAGCAGCCCACTCCTTGTGGAAGCGTATAAACCGCAACGAGTTTTTCATGTAAAAATAAACAGTGAAAATTATAAATTATGTATAAATACTAAGTCCAATTAATGTAAGTATTATTTCTTTTAAAAAAATCTAGGGATTTCTCCGAGCGGGAATCAAACTCACAACTGTGGAGTTTACAGATAGACGCAACAAAATGCAATCTTTACATCATTAGGTTCAAATATTGTAATGAATCATTAAAATTACTTGTAATTTAAAAAAAAGATAAAATTAATGATTTAAGATTAAAACTCTTTGTTTCCTTTTTTGGTAACATTTATGTACAGTTTATGTTTTATTACAATTGTTTTTAACAAATTACAAAATCAAAAACCCAAGTAATATAACGTCACCTAATTTTTTGTTGTAAATATTATCTTTTTAAGTGTCGAGTGCATCAGTAGCTGTTTTCGTAAATTTGAGATCATTACTCCCTTTGGGTGCAAAGGCGATGTTTTGTTAACTGATTGCGCAACACAAAGGAGGATAATGTGTTCATCTGTATGTCCATCTTTTTTCCATTTTGATGATTCCTAACTCAATCGATTCAAGAGTCATCATAGCGACCACTAGTCGCCATATTGTCGAAATAATAAATTATCGTTAAAAAGGTCTTCAAAAATGATTATTAGATTCCTTTTATGATTTCCTTTTTTTGAGGCACAAAGCGTGACTGTAAAATCGACTGGTCATGAGTTCGATCCCCACTCGACGTGACGAAATATTTATTTAAATTTATATGTCCATTTCTTCGCGAGTTCCGCCACTCAATACGCATTGCGTACAGAAGAAGAAAGTGGGGAACGGAGTGTTTTAACACTAGGCTTCCTTTGCCTACCGTGCTGTGTGTGGGACAGAGTGAAGTCGATTTATTTATTTTATTTTATTCATTTTAAGTAGCGGTTTAGGTATATAACGGCTTTAAGTTATTTTAACAAACATTCTTGCTAATTTTCAACTTTAAAACTTTTTGTTATAAGTGTACCTGTAGTTTACCTATTGTTTGACATGTTTATATATTTCAATAGTGTGCTCTAATTATGTGACGGTAATACTAGTGGTAGGTGACTGTTAGTGGACTGTGAGAG
This sequence comes from Heliconius erato demophoon, assembly GCA_018249695.1. Classification (NCBI taxonomy): domain Eukaryota; kingdom Metazoa; phylum Arthropoda; class Insecta; order Lepidoptera; family Nymphalidae; genus Heliconius; species Heliconius erato. Next base: position 18,670 of record DWQW01004278.1, on the reverse strand, counting down.
CGGATTCAAATCACCACGATATAAAGGATATTCGAAATTAATAAGCCGTAACAAAAATGTAACATCAAAAAATTGCCAAAAGCCCAATTGCATAAAACTAAAAAGAAAAAAAAAGAGTTGGTAGCTTTCAAATAGTTGATTAGGATTAACAATCGGGAATCGGGACCTACTAAAATAGAAAAAGAAAATAGTGAAATGCACGATTTTTTTCTTTTAAGTTTTTTTGTTTTATTTTTCAAAAAATTGTTCTGTATTTTAAATCAAAGTACATAACCATTTCATTTCGATACTTGCCCTAAAAAAAAACTCAGTATTTAAACAAAAAACTTAAATAATACTGAGTAACAAAGGATTATGGATAATTGCTCAATTACCGAGTAAAAGATTTGGATGCAATTTGACAGTATAAAGAAATACATAATTTTTCAAGCGTTTAAAAGAAAAATTATGGTTGCATTTCTGTTAAGGAATTTAATTAATACATATGTATGTAATTATGTAAAAGAGACCGTCGTGGCAGAGCATCTGACTGTAAATGAAACGGTTGTGGATTCCCACTTGGGGAATAAATTTATTTTCTTTTCCTCGTTCTCGTAATAAGACACAGCGCGGTGTCCACAACCACTCGCAACGCCTGGAAAATTGGGTGGAAAGCGGAGAATAGAGTTTCAAGTGTTCAGATGGTATGATGGATGGTCAACGTGAACCTGAAAAGAATGAGCTGAAACATCTTTATTTTTTTGGCTTCACGCTGCATGCCGCACATAGCAAAGTAGATAGAGGGAACATGGGAACGTAGTGTTAAGGCACTCCGTCCCCTTTAAAACACTTCTGTTCTCCACTTACCGCCAAATTCTGAAGGCAATGCACGTTGAATCGCGGAACTTAACGCCTTACTAGAGCAAGGAAATGAAATTATATTAAAATAAAATACTATATTTTCATTTCTTTGCTTTATTCTTGATTCTCTCGAGCGGCAAGCGAACCCATAACCAATACAGTCATACGCCTGCACTGCGCCACGACAGGCAGACAACCCTGGATAACATAGAAGGTAAATTATATAAAGTTTAATATAATCCAATCGATTAACAATTCACCTTAGATAGTTAGTTCAATGAACAGCAAACGCTGACTTTGCCAGTTTCAACCTCACGTCGGATTCAATCAATCAAATGATAGTTGTAATATATCTAATCTTTATATCTCCGTTATATAAGAATAAGAAGAAAAAGGTGTATTTTTTTATATTTTTTATTTATATAACGTCCGTGTATAATTTAAATATTAGCAATAGCCGGTTGTCAGTTCGATTTCCACTTGGGAGAGTAAAAGTTTTAAAATGTTCATTTCTTCGCTCTGGTAGCGAGGCAAAGCGGAAAGGAAAGTGGAGATCGGGAAAAGAAGTAGGAGAAAAATCTTCTTTTTGTTAATAAAAATACGTTAAGGTGTATTACCTTAACGTATTTTTATAAATAAATAGTTATTAAGCTTAGGCCCTAGTACACCCCTCTCACCCTATTTCAGTGTAGGCAGAGAGAATCTAGTGTTAAGACACTCTCTTTCTCAATTTTAGAGCAAAACTCAAAACTTTGCTTTGTTTCCTTACCAGTACGAAGAAATGAAAATATAACATATATTAGAGGTTTGCAAACATATTATATATATATATATATTAAAAAACGAACGTAATTCAGTTTATTAAGTATATAGTTCAGTAGATTAAGCGGGCGAAGCCGCGAGCTGGTCGCTAGTATATAAATATAATTAAATTTCCAAAACATATGGACTCAGTGGCACGTGTAACTAGCGTTTGTATGAAAGTGCATTATATGTGCATTCGGGTAATAAAATATTCAATTTTCAGCTCAGATGCTCGAAATAATTAGATTATTATGTTATATATTATACCTATATTTTGCGTTACTGATATTAATAAATTTTAGATTTATTTAGTGGAAATTTACTGAATATATATTTTTTGAGGTCCATCGTGGCGCAGGGGCACAAGCGTGTGGCTGTGATCGCGACAGGCTGTGGGTTCCCTCGACTCGATAAAATTAAGCATATAATATTTTCATTTCCTCATTCTGGTAACGAGACAAAGCGCGGCGTTGAGTTCGTCCATTTAACCAGAAATGCCTTTAGAGTTCGGTGGAAAGCGAAGAACGGAACTATATTAATGGAAATGAAGTGTTTTAACAGTAGGTGGAGTGACATTTTCATATTTCATTTTTTATTGATGACTGTAAATTCAAAATTCATTTGCGTAACTATATTATAGAGATACCAAATTTTTTATTTCGCTACAGTCGTGGCTCGCCTCTGACTGACGACTGACGAAAGAAATAAAACGAACATTTAATGCAAAAGGAAAATTATCAAAATACAAACTGAAAACTGCATTTAAATCGGTTAAGCCGTTTCTAAGAGTAGAACAGTAAAACCGTGAATAATAAAAAAAATAATATTCTGGGTGCTACTACATAGATTTATGCTCAAAATAATAATTCCCAGAGGCCAGTCGTGGCGCAGCGGCACGAGATGTGACTGTAAAACCGACTGCTCTTCCTTCTTTCCGTCCTTCTGCTACTCAACACGCAATGCCTCCATAATTCGGCAGAAAGTGGGGAACGGAGTGTCTTAACACTATGTTTCCTCTGCCTACCCTGCTGTGTGCGGGATACAGCGTGAAGCTGATTTTTTTTGTATACTCGTAGATTACAAGCATTTCTACATAATTTTCATACAAAAAAAGAAAAAAAAACTAACAAACAAACCTAAAATATATATATACCCTCCATTATTCCATGCACAAACTTAGCGTATTACTTAATGAGCCCGCTTTGTTACCTCGCCCGCCGACATCCACGGCTTGCAGCGTGCCATCATTTTACTTAAGCTTATTACACGAACTTCTAATTTGAATAGTAATTCGTTCGAGTTAAATTTTTATAAAAGTTCCTCTAAAAGCTGTGGGAGCTTTCTAGTTTCTACGGTAGGATCTTTGGTGAATGTATTAAATTTCAGTTTGCCGTTCTGGTGGTAATTGTTGGTTTGGTGGGATTTGAATCGTTGTAAGTTTATAGTGAAAGGAGTTTCACGCTTTTTCCCGCATATGCTATAGGCAGAAAAGAACAAGACACTCCGTCCCCATGTCTCTGTCAGCTCTCAGTTTTCGAGATATAGCGTTTTGATTGGTGGAACTCAACGCCGCGAGTAAACGAAAGTTAGAAGGCACTTTCAATTATTAATATCTTAATCGGAAATATTTATTGTTTGTTATAGAGCTACGTTGTTTCACAGAGCCACAATGGCCTTGAATTTTCATATAGTTATAAAATACAATTATATGGCTAATTGTTGTACTTCTTGTCTTAGCCTTTAGTCGGGTAGTCAGAGGGAACCTACTGTTAAGTAGTTAACACTCCATTACGTTCCTCGCTCTAGTAAAAAGACAGAGCGCGGTGTTAGGCTCTGCCACTTAAAAGTGAGGGGGTTACGCTGGTAATGAAGTGTCATAACGAATATAGATGCGGGAACCAGCTTGAATCTTTAATAAATAAATTAATATGCATAAGGAACCAAATCTTACTGTCAAATGAAAATCTAATATAAGAAAAATTCTAGGCTCAATTTCGTCCTCGTAACATTTTATATAACGTAATTTTGTCAAACTGCTAATTAATGTCAGTTATTATTAGTTATAACACGAAAAAATGAAGGTATAGAATGAAAATCGACAGTTTTTATTGAAATTGAAACGTTTTGGCATTAAATTAAGATCTTTCGCGGATTTTCCTTTATCATTTCTTATATAGTATTGTACAAGTATAGTATATTATAACTGATTGATATCGTCGATTCAGTTGATCTGGGCTTGAAGGTTCCCTGAATGCAATAGTTGTGGGTCTTGCTCATAATTCGTCTAGTAGTTCAGTAGAATTCTGTTTGTCTGTTTGTACATGTACAAATGAATATATAGACAGATAAAAGATTAAAAAACCATTTAAAATACGTTAGTGTTTCTTACATCTTCCTTCACAATTTTTGTCACACTTAGCAAAGACATATTTTTCTAAGAAACGTTCAATTTTTTATAAATTGATAGTAGCGGGATTTAAACCCGCACTTCTTAGAAATCGTCAACCGGTCTGACCACTACGCCAATTTCGAGAAATTCCCTCTTTTCTCTCTGTTTTCCTACACTACCTAAGCTTCTAAGTAATTTCCTTTGAAGAGTTTTATTAACATATAGCTATATATAAACAAACATATTAAACGACTAAAATAGCAATTTATTATAAAAAAATCACGAAATTCCTGCGCAGATATTGTTTAAGTATCTAAGAGAAATTCCTAATATTTCACATTTCGCTCCATTATATCATATTCTTATAAATATTTGAGTGCCCTATAATAACATTATTCCGCTCCAAATAGCACATATATATATATTTTATATAGAAGACGATTTGATATTAGAGTGTCTTACATCTTAACTGCTGTTTAGATCGGCTTTGCGTGTTTTATTGTTTTTCTTTCATCTTTCCACGCGTTAAGTAGTGGTAAGTCACTCCGTTTCCAATTTTTCAATCTAATTAAAAAATATATATATTTTCTACTATTCAATTTTTCTATTTCCATCAATGCCGCGTCTATCTCTAAGTCTAAGGGAATCAAACCCACTACCATCATCATCATTTAGACGTCTTCGATCATTTCGAGACATTTGTTATTATGTATACACATAACATATTATTTAAACCTAGTGCCTTAATCTGTTTTTCCACTGTGTTCTTTTATTGAAACTAAGATATTGTATATTAGATAATGATAAAAGCAGATCAGAGGAAGCAAAATATTTTAAATTAAACGGTCAACATATCAATCGCTTATATAAACAGATAGACTACCATACTAAAATAATCAACAATTTTCCCCAAGTACCCCGCACATAACAGGGCGCCTCGTTACCAGAGCAAAGAAATGAAAATATTCAATATTTCAATTCCTCGAATGAGAATCGAACCCACAGCTACGTTTGCGCCATTAATTAAATTAATTACAGCTCAAGCTGGCGAAGCCTCGCGTGTGTCACTAATAATACTAAAAAGCTAAACCAAAAACACTAGAATATCCACACCAATTTCATTTATACAATCCATCTTGATAATCTACAACAAGTATTACTAATGTTTAAAGTGAACACCCTGTACAGTATCTACTGAGGAGTTGCGTCAAAGCGTTTCAGATCTATATGCAAATTTGTGCGGAACCCTAACTCCTGTGAAACTTCTGTGAAAGTTGAAACGACTTATTTAAAGACAATTTACTTTATAAAGGGCTGTTTAAATATTTGTTAAGATATTTGAATCTATGTATCTATTCAATTGTACTAATAGGTTGAATGTGGTGGTAATATTAATATGGATGGATATGGATATGGATGTGGTGGTAATATTAATATGAAAGTAGTGGGTTCAAATATGTATGATTGATTTTGTTGTTAAAGTGCTATATTTTTTTTACGTAAAATAAATAAAATTCGTGTTTGTGTTTGTGTATGTCTTGTAACGATATAAATAGATTGTTACAAGACACACACCTACAAATAGTTAAGTAATCATCAACATCATCAGCTTCACGCTGTATCCCGCAAATTGCAGGGTAGGCAGAGGGAACCTAGTGTTAAGACACTCGGTTCCCCACTTTCTGCCGAATTCTGGAGACATTGAGTTTTGAGTGGCAGAACTCAACGCCGCGCTTGTCCTCGACACCGGAGCGAAGAAAAGGAAATACAAATTTAAGTAAATATTTCATCTCCTCGAGTGGGGATCGAACCCATAACCAGTCGGTTTTACAGTCACACTTTGTTCTTCTGCGCCACGAATGGCCTCTTAATAGTTAAGTTATATAGAAAAATGTCATTTATGTCAGTTATTTGCTTCTTTTCCCGATCTTGTACCCAGTTACGAAGTCAAATGATACACTTTGATTACACAATACAAGTACGTAGAAATAGAGTTTATTTTTCCTTTTTCTTTTTAACTTCACCCGCGTATAGCAGGATAGGCAAGAAGAACCTGGTATCGTCCTCTACCTTCTGCCCGAACTTAAGACATTGCGTTTGAGTAGCTGAACTCAACATCGCGTTTTGGCTAACCATATTTTGAGCGGGGAAATAATTTATTTTATCGAATGAGGATCGAACCAACGACCACCATTTATAATCAGACACTATAATATTACTATTTTTTTTACTTTACACTATATCCAGATACAATGTGAAGCAATATTATGGCAGGGTAGGCAGAGAGAGAACTTGCTACCAAGATTTACACTCTCCGTTTCTCCCCAGAAGAAGCCATCGTGCAGTGGAGAGCAGGGGGGATACAAGTGTGTACTGTAAACGCAACGGTTATAGGTTTGATTTCCACATAAGGAAATAAGATATTTAACATTTTCATTTCTTGGCTTTGGTAACGATGCATTTGAGTCCCGCCCCTTAACACACCATGCCTCAAGAAATAATGGAAAATGGGCTATTTTAATACTAAGCTCCCAGGTTCCCTCTGCATACCCTACTCTGTGTGAGATACAGCGTGAATCATCTTAACAGTCAGACGCCACAACATAATGATAATAATATATCTAAATATAAATAACTTTTATTTTGACATCACATAATTATATATGAATGACGCTAATTGGTTCCCCGTCTTTATGGCGCGAGCACGTGAACGTCAGAGTTGCAGGAGTTACGATCGAACGTGAGAAGTTTCTAGGAACGTACGGGAACGATCGTTTCTAGGGAATTTTAAATCAAATTTTGGTATGTTGCTGGAAATATGTTATTATTTTAATGTATGAGATCACTGTGACGCAGTGGGAAAGCGTCTGGCTGTAAACGCGGCAGTTGTGGGTTCGATTTTCGTTTTTCTGCATTGGTTGAAGCGGGTTGTGTTCTGCCACTCAACGCATGCCAACTGCTTTTAGAGCCGGCGGGGGTTGCGGTGTTTTTTTGGCTTTACTATGCTGTTTTCCACATAAAGCAAGGTAGGTGGAGGAAACCTGGAAACCTGATGTTAAGACACTCCGTTCCCATTAGGACAATTCCGTTTCCCACTTTCCGCCACCACGCCAAAACTCAAAATCCCTTTCAATTTAGAATTAGAATTTTTATATTACGAGAATTGAGTGAAATATGAGGATACGGAGAAAGTGCTTTTATTATATTTTAGATATTTTTATGTAAATAGCGGCAATATATGTATGTCGAATCACATGATTAATGAACCAATAGGTGGTCGTGGGTTGTATCTTATGAACTGAGTGTTAAGAAACTACGTTTCCTAATAACAACCCAAGTTATACGCTACATCCACATATATAGCAGAGTAGGCAGTGGGATCCTGGAAACTTAGTGTTCAGGCACTCTATTCTCATTACGACACACAATGGGAATAGAAGTCCATTTCCTATTTTCCACCGAATTTCTCGACGCATTTCGTATTAAGTGGTGGAACGCGGCGTATTATAAATTTATTAAATAGTTCACTCCCCCGAGTGGAAATCGAACCCACAGCCGTCGAGTTCACAGTCACACCAGGCCACGACAGCTCTAATACATAACATATAAACATATATACAATCCCTTTGAAACTAAATTCTACTGATAATTACATTAATCTAATTATGTAATCAAATGTCTATTAATTAATTTAGCTATGAAATAACAATGACGCTAGAATGCTTTGGCAGTGTCAGCTCGTACTTGAAGCGATGGTTGTGGGTTCAATCTTTAAATTATTTGAGGCAATATTTATTTTCGTTACTATATTACATTTTTATTTATTTTTTTTGAATTCTGTGGTTGCGTAGAGGCACAAGTGTGTAGTGTTGAGTTCTGCCACTCAACACGCAATGCCCCCAGAATTCGGCAGAAAGTGGGGAACGGAGTGTCTTAACACTAGGTTCCCTCTGCCTACCCTGCTGTGTGCGGGATACAGCGTGAAGCTGATTTATTTTATATTTTCATTTCTTAGCTCTGGTGTTGATAAGAATCGAACCTACAGCAATGGATTACAATCGGATTGCTTCCCATTTCTACCTCCCTAACACATTTCATTCTATTCATTTTACTATAAGAAATAATAATATATTACCACAGCAAATATTAATAATCACACACTAAGGGCTATACTTCATGCTTTTTGTTATACAATGTGCAAAAAAAGTGATTTATTCTCATAAATAATATAGTAACTTAAGTATATAGAACACATACTAACGATAGACAGACAGATATATAATATTAGGCTGTCATGGCGCAGTGGAACTGTCACGGGAATAATGATGTTTAATTTGTTTGTATTTTGTCGTTTCTGGCAAGACAGAGCACGGTGTTGTGATCCGCTACTCTACATACAATGTTTCAAAATTAAGCGAAATACTTAAATATTTTTTGAAAGTAAGATATTTAAGTATTTCGCTCCCGTTCCCCACTTTCTACCGAATTCTGGAGACATTGCGTGTTGAGTGGCAGAATTCAACGCCGCGCTTTGCCTCGTCACCCTTTGTGCCCCCAAGACTGACCTCAGTCAGTTTGTCTATGATAAGTAGTGAATATTATGCACGCGAGTGTACATGTGCGAGTTTGCCTGTCACGACATGCCTGTCCTTACATTAGTTGGAAACAAACCCACAACCGTTCGCTTACAGTCACCCACCCAGTCCTTGTTACCTAATTTAAAATACTTATTATTTTATAATATATTTGAGGACAGTCGTGGTGCTGGGGCACAAAGTGTGACTGTAAAACTGACTGGTTGTGGGTTCAATCCCCACTCGAGGAGATGAAATATTTACTTAAATGTATATTTCTATTTCTTCGCTCTTGTGTCGAGGCAAATCGCGGCGTTGAATTATGCCACTCAACACTCAATGCCTCCAGAATCCAGCAAAAAGTGGGGAACGGAGTATTTTAACAATAGGTTTCCTCTGCAGTGTGCGGGATACGCCGTGAAGCTGACTTATTTTTAATTTATATTATCAATTTACTAGTAGATCATATAAGTTTTGTTCAAAAAAAGCAAAAAATCTATATCTAAAATACATATTCAAGTATTGTTCATTTCATATTTTCAATGAGATCTCTCCATATACACGAAATAAAGCGAAACGAAACAAAACAAACAATACACATACCTCGAACAGATGAAATAGTTCCTAAAACGGTATTAAAATTCAAATGAAAGCACTCAAAGCGATGTTTAGTACCTGCATTTAATTCGCATTCCTGCTTTCTGTCATTTTATAACATAGAACACGGGTTGTTGGTAATGGCACAAACGTGCGACTGTGAACTATAGGTTGTGGGTTGGATTCTTATTCGGGGAATTGAAATATTTGGTTTTTTCATTTCATCGCTCTGGTAACGAAGTAAAGAGTAGCGTTGAGTTCTGCCACTTAACACGTAATGAGTCTCGAGTTCTTCGGAAAGTGGGGAATGGAAGTGTATTAATGATAAAGGAGTATATTAACACTAGGTTTCCAGGCTCCCTCTGCATTCTCTCCTATGTGCAAGATTTTTGAGCTTTTATAACAAATATCTGATTTAAAAAATTATGGCTAACGGGATTCGATCCTATCATTAAGGAATGTGTAAATTAAAACTGTATGAAACACATATACAATGTTAACATACTTAAGTATATGAAATGAGAACTTATAGTACTTAATAATAAAGGAAAAATGTTGAAAATTGATTTTTTAAGGATATATCACAAATTTTTAACTAAGTATATAGTAATTATTTTCATAGAAAATTAATGTTTTCTTCTAGAAACTTATTTATGCCAATTTTTATTAGTTTTACTTTCCTTTGACCTACAATCATGCGATTGATACAGAACTCTCGGAGAGCAAATGTCATTGAGTTCTATTGGTCATATATCCCAAAATTCAGGAAAAGTGCTCGAAAATTGGGCAATGAGAAAGAGTGTCTTAACACTAGGTTCTCTTTACCTACTCTGCTCTTTACCTACTCTCATACAGCGTAAAGCTTATATCATTTCCATACAAAAATCTATGATTCCAGTTTTATACAGATAGTATTTCCAGGAATGTCAATGAAATGTTTAATTAAAAAGGGATGTATCGAGAGCTAATTCGAATGAAACGGAAAAATACTCCAAATTAATTAAATTTTAGCTTTCATTCGTAAAAGTGAATGTAATGTGATTATTACGTACTTTATTACGATGTAATTTCTTTTGTAGGTTCACGTTTTCACTCTTTTATCTCTATAGCAGGGTGTACTGAGGGAACCTAGTGTTAAGGCAATCTGTTGCCCATTTCTCAGAGGGAACCTAGTGTTAAGTCAATCTGTTGCCCATTTTTTCATTCGTCAATTATCGAGATATTGCATGTTGAATGGGCGCAAGGGAATGATAATTATTCATTCCTCCTTATCAAATCGAAACCACAACCGTCGTTTTACAGTCAGATGCTGTGCCACTGCACCATTACGGTTTCCTTAAATATATTACTTTGATCCACACATAGCATTGTAGATAAAGAGAAAATAGTGTAATGACACTCCGTTCACTTCATTCCGTTTTATATCCGAGATATTTAATTGAGTGGCGAAACTGAACACCGCACCTTGCTTTGCACGAGAAAAAATATTTAATTATTAATCCCTCCGAGTGGTTTAGAACTCACAACCTTCACGCTTACAGACAGCCTCATCAAATATGTGAAAACAAATGAAATATATTTAAAATTATTATCCAAGTTTCAAGCACACTTATACCTTCACTTCTGTTTCATAATTATTTATGAAGACCGCAGACCACAAAATAACTGCGAAATTAACTACATTATTAATATAGACTATTGTTTCTTTTTTTACTAAGCGCACATAACTTTAAAAAAATATTTTTTTTTCAGTTTCAGGCTTTATCCCGCATGTAGCACGGTAGGCAGAGATAACATTAGGTAAGATACTTCACTCTCCAAATTTCACTTAATTCTGAATGCATTGCGTGTTGAGTGGCGGAACTTAACGCCGCTATTTGTCTACACTTAAAACAATAAATGTTTCATGTTATCTAGTGGGAAAAAAAATCTTAATTAAAAAAACCCCTGGAAGCCATCGTTATGCAGCAGTAGAGCTTGTCACTATATACGAAATGGTTATGGGTTCGATACCCATTAGGAGTATATATTATTTCCATTTTCTGTCTCGAAAAACACTGGAAAGTGGGCGGAAAACAACTGGAAAGTGGACATTGAAGTTCCTTAGCCGATTCCCCCTGCCTAACCTGTTTTATGCGAGATAGAGTACGAGAGAGCTAAGTTACAAATGTTTTAATGAGAACGGAGTGTCGTAACACTACCTTCTCTCAGTCCCTGCTATGTGTAACATACAGCATTTTGGGGGCAGTATATCTCATGTAAAAACTCTTCGCTCTCCGCTTTCCATTTAAATTCAACGCTGGGCCCAAGTTCAGGCTCATATGGAGTACTGTTCTCATCTCTGGGCTGGTGCACCCCAGTATCAGCTTGAGCCATTTGATCGCATACAACGTAGAGCCATTCGAGTCATTGGGGACCCAATAATCTGTGAAAGGCTTGACACTTTGGCTTTGCGTAGAGACGTTTCCTCGCTGTACGTTCTCTATCGCATTTATCATGGGGAGTGTCCTGAAGAACCGTTTGACTTATTACTTGCCGCCGAATTTTCTAATCGCACAGTACGTCACAAGCTAAAATATCATCCACACCCCCTGGATACGTCGCAATGCACTACTGTGCGGTTTCGCAGGAAGTTCCTTCCATGCGCCACGGAACTGTGGAATGCCCTATCCGCGGCAGCGTGTCCAGGTCGATATGACATGGGTACCTTCAAAAAGCGCGTCGGCTGGCAACGCACCTGTAGCTCCTCCGGTGTCGCACGGGGTCGTGGGCGGCGGTAATCACTTACCATCAGGTGACCCGAACGCTCGTTTGCCTTGTCCTTTTCCATAAAAACAAAAATCTACCGCAGGAGGGAAAAAAAATCCTCAAGTCTGTATAGAACTTACAACTTTATACACCTTCATACTTGTTGAATTACAATGATCTAGCATTATAACTCAAAATTTAAAATTTAAAATAAGTGAACTTTTACTTCTTTTAAAAGCCATCTTAAAGTTTTACAATATTTTAATAGCACTAGTAAGATCGTAAAGTCATTTGATTTATGTTACTGCCTATTATTAATATGTAATGTAAACTGCCTATACTTAAATGCTAAGACTAGTCTTTACTTGCGGCTTCGCCCGCTTTGATCGAATAAAAAAAGACTTAGTTATTTTTTTTTTGCATAAGCACAAAGCGTGGTGGGTAGAGGGAACCTGGGGACACCTCTGTTCCCCACTTTCCGCTACATTCTGAAGGCATTGTGTTGAATGGCGGAGACTGTAGCCACTAATTGACATTGATTAACGTAATAAAGTTTGCTTATAGTCTTTGACAAAAGATTTATTCACGTTAAATAAATATTTTCAATGCGTCAGTAGTTTATGAGATTTTCGCGTTTAAACAAACAAACTCTTTGGCATTATAATATTTATATAGATGTAAAATATATACCGTTTTATCTATTTTGCTATATTTATTTAATTTTTTACTGCATTTTGTAAAAGAATAATGGTCCGATCTAAGCGCCCAAGTTTTAGGTTTTAATTTTTTATCGCGTCGCGCTTCATCCGGCGTATCAAACTTTGTTCTCAATTTTATGTCCGAAATAGAGACATGTCTATTGGCGGAACTTAACGCCACATTTTGCGTTATCAGAGTAGGAAAATACAAAAAAAAATCCTTGAAACTATCACACTTGAAAATGTACTTTTTAAAAAACATAAAAAATTTAACGTAGCGGGATTTGAACCCGCGCCTCTTGGAAACTCTTGAACTTGACTTCAAATTCTGAAAAATACAAGTACATTTTTAAGTTTCGTTAAGGATTGGATTCAAATTTCGCAAAAATGAAACCCAGTGATACTTTCCTCATATATAGCTCATAGGAAAATTAGCTAATCAGTCTTAACTTATCATACTAAATAAAAATAACAATTAAAAATATACAATCCAAATTAAATCGAACCAACAACCATCGTGCAAACGACCAGACTATATTATAATATACAAGTTCATAACGCACATTCGTTGATAGCTAACGGATAAACCACAACCAAATGGAAATACAAACATACATACTTTTTATATACATATATATATAAAACTAAATATAAACTTTGGGGACCCAAAACTGATTAAATTAATTAACCGATCCATTCATAGTTACGTCGAAAGGTGCGTCACCGCAGTAAGTTTCGCGTCACGGAGAAGTTTATAGAAATGTCATAGGGTTAAGTATTTAATATTTTATTATGAAATAGTCGTGGCGCAGTGGTACAGGTATATAACTGAAAATGCAACAGGTTGCAGGTTCGATTTCCATTTAGCACTACGTCAACAAGTTACTACTGCCTAATTTGCTTTGCGCGGTATACAGCGTAAACCTTTAAAAAGAAACACTATATGTTAAGTGAAGTTTGCTAAAATACAATAGTGAATAATAAATTTAAATCGATTGAGCTGTTTTTGAGATTACAGTGCATAAACACACAGACTAATAGATAGATAAATGTCTAATAGATAGATAAACCGACAAACAGACGAAATAAAAAAAAAATATTGACTCGATAACAGATTTTCTCATATATCTCTTATGTACAGACATCGATTAGTTACAATTTTATTATATGTATAGATAAAACTATATATATTAACAAATCCAAAGCTCTAGGATATTGAACTATTCCTTACATATTCATTTCTTTACTCTGGTCTCGCGGATTTAAGTTCCGCCACTAAACAAGCAATACAATTTCAATTCAATTCAATTTAAAATTTTGGATGTCACTGAAAAATATCAGCTTCACGCTGTCTCCCGTACACAGCAGGGTAGGCAGAGGGAACCTAGTGTTACGACACTCTGTTCCCCACTTTCTGTCCAATTCTGGAAGCATTGCGTGTTGAGTGGCAGAACTCAACGCCGCGCTTTGCCTCGACACCAGAGCGAAGAAGTGGAAATATAAATTTAAGTAAATTTATATTTCATTTCCTCAAGTGGGGATCGAACTCACAACCAGTCGGTTTTACAGTCACACCTCGTGCCACTGCGCCACGACTGGCCTCATAACTGGAAAATGTACGGGTAATTAAAAAAAAACACTTCCAAACGGGCTACTCTATGGTCGGACAGACGGATTGACAAGCCCCGCTTAACTTGCTTTATTGTGGTTAACAAATGACTGTTTTAATGTATTTAAAGGATAAAGGGTCTAAAATAAATCAGTTTTATAATCCTTTGGTTTGGTGGAATTTATTCTAGAGTTAGGTGACCCCTAGTTTGTTTCAGGATTACTCTACTTTTCATTGAAAACGTCACGTTTACTAGAATATTATGCATCGGTACTAAATTGAAATTAAAATAAATAATATTTTCTTCAAATTTTTTGAAGTTAACGCTGTTTCTTGCATACAGCAGTGTTGGCAGAGGGAATCTCTTGTTAAGACTCCGTTTCCCACTTTTTGTGCGGAATTTTTGAGGCATTGCATCTTGAGTGGCGGAAGTCAACGCCGCACTTAACCATGTTACGAAAGCGAAGAAAATTGAAATATCATTAACAATTATTCATTTATCTGAGTAGGGATCGAACCTACAACCGTCGCGTTTATAGTTACACGCTTGTGCCACTGTGCCACGACGGCTTCCAAATTTAAATTGTCTTATATAAAAAAAAAAAGAAAATAACGAAATAAAAATGTGAAACTGTTAAAAAATATGTCGTTATAACGGCTTCCTTCACTTAACAAAACCGATTTGGCTTCAAACCTAAACTTTTTATACGCCTGTTGATCGTTCTCTGTGTGGAGCTATTAGATACACTTGAATAGCATATGTTTCCCTAAAATACGCCTCAATTTTATTGAAATATACTAGTGACTTACACGCGGTGTCGCCCGCTTAAATTTTATTACAATAACCAAATTACAGAATAACCAAATTTTATATTTATATAAAGATAGGCTACGTGTTATTCTGTCGTATAAACTCTATTACTGTTGAGTTTTATCTAAATACGTTCAGTAGTTTTTGCGTGTAAGTGAAGCCAATTTATCATTTTTAATACAGAATGAAAGTGTTAGCACTACTTTAAATGAAACCACTGTTTTAACTACTCTATAAAAGCCTAATACATTTTTTTTTTCCAAAAATTAAAAAGTGATTTTTTCAAACAAAATAAATAATAAAATTATTGTTGTGATATAAAACGCCATTTGTCAAGAACGACGCACGCACACATAAATAAATCTTGTTATTTTAAAAACACTTTTAGTAGGTCGACTTGTAATTTAGGATTTGAGAAAAATTTCACTTTACGTCGTATTCCACTTGTAGCAAGGCAGAGGGAGTCTAGTGTTAAAACACTCCATTTCCCACTTTCTCTCGAATACTGGTGGCATTGCGCGTTAAGGGGCAGAACTCAACGCCTTGCTTTGCTTGGACACTAAAGCAATATTTCATAGCCCCAAGTGGGAATTGAACCCACAACCTGTCGCCTTTACCTCTTATACCTTAATAACTATGTAATAAAATACAAAAAATCTGAATTTCACCTGTAATAATAGTATCATCCAAAAATTTTTCAGTTTCACATAATTTAGTTGATAATACAATGTCGAGCTGTTCTGATGATGGAGCCAGGACCTGAAAGGTGGAATTCTCCAGACGTTACTGAGTCCACTTAGAGGACTGAATTATTATTTATAAACACTTTAATTTCTTCGCCCTGGCCTCAAGGCAAAAGGCCGGCGTTGAGTTCCGCCACTCAACACGCAAAGCCTCGAAAAATTCGGCGGAAAGTTCTGAGCGGCATGTCTTAAGTTCCCACCACCTATCCCGCTATAAGCGGGATACAGCGTGAAGCTGATCTTCAAAGTTTACTAATAAGCCATATGGTCAAATTAATCTTGTACTTACATAAAATGAAGTCAATTAGGCTATTAAAGTACATTATATTTGTAATAATTTACAAATAAGTAAATCGAGATAACTCTAATAGTGATCTTGACACGTCTTCTACTAATAATCATTTGTTTTGACGCACAGCTGCAATAATATGTGATTTATTAATATTATCTACTGTAGTGGCTCAGCGGTACAATGTCTGGTTGTAAGCGCGACGGGTGTGAGTTCGATTTCTACTAGAGGGCTATGAGCTATTATCATGCTGACAAGAAAATCTCCGGCGTTGAGTTCTGTCACTCAAAACGCAATGTCTCCAGGATTGGGCTTAAGGTGGATGGTACTACAGTCGTTTTTGCTTTGAGCGCTACTCAACGATACCTATTTTCTTCTCAAAAAAAGACGAAAATTAATAATCATTACTCAAACGAAAATGTAAATATAAAACCATCCCTAAAGAAAATCGAACCCACAACCATCGATTTTACTGTCAGACGTTGTTTTATATCACGACGACCTAGATTATCTTTTTTTTATCTTCACACTGTATCCCGCTCGTAGCAAGGTAGGCATAGGGAACCTGGGGACCTAACAAAAGATACTTCGTTCCCCATTACCTCGCTACCAAAGCGAGGAATCAATAAACATATAAAACATTTCGGTCCCCCTAATGGAAATCGAACCCAAAACCGTAGCGCTTACAGTCGTACGCTGGTGCTACTGCGAAACTTTGGTCTCCGCTATCGATAATTATATTTTTATAATTAATATCCACCTCGTGTAAAACATTGAGTTTAGGTTATCAGGGCGACCCAACGTACTCACATGCAGCTGTTTTAAATATAATAAATACGCACTAATCGCGCTAGTGTTGACATTTTGAACTATGACAAGGCACGTAGAGGCGTAAGTGCGTATAAAAGTAGGTATTTCATAGTATTTTCCTATTTTTTTAGTTTCACGCTGTATCACGCATACAGCAGGCAGGGAATGTAGAGTTAAGAAACTACGTTCCCCAGTCACGTGAGTGTCTTTTTAATGGAGTGAAGAAATGAAAATAAATAATTTCCCAGAGTGGGCACCGAACCTATGACCGTCGCTTTTACTGTTGCCACAACGGCTTCATGAAATATTTTTCTATATAAATAGTTGCATAAGATCAAAAGTTTATCAAATTAATGAATGCGTGCTTTCTGTAACGTTTTAATCGATACAATCGAAGTATTATTACTTACTAATGAGGCGCGGCTTCGCCCGCTTGAACTATATGATTATTTAGTAAAAAATGTGAAGGTCGTCTTGTCGCAGCGGTTCATTGTTGTATTGTTAACACAGCTGTTGGGGGTTTGATTCTCTGCCTGGAAAAGTAAAGGCAATAAGACGAAGCGCGGCGTTGAGTGCCGCAACTATTGGGTGGCGGTCAATATATAAAAAAATCTATTTAAACCTGTAGTTCCTAAGATTAGCGCATTCATTCGAACAATATTTTCAGATTTATAATTTAGGAAAGAAGTAATAGATTAAAAAAAAACACGAACTTTAAAAAGCAAGTAAGAAGTGCTAACTTTACAATATTTATGGTATAAATGTATATATTTTTTCTTTTTTTTAAACGCTTTTTCAATTAGGTCGGGCTATAAAAAATTGTGTAATAAAATCTAAGAATCTGAATTTTAAGCCTGTAATATTATTCTATTCTAATGAAACTTGATATTTATACGTAGATTAAATGACAATACATTACTATGGTATTAACGGTACTCGTATTCTACGAACTGATCTGATGATGGAGCCAGGACCTGAACAATGAAACTCTTCAAAGGTTACTTGGTAAAATTCTATAGCACTATCACTTAATGTAGAAAAGGGTGTTTTTTTAAACTAAAATAATTAATATTTTCATTTGCTTTGCTCTAGTGTCAACACGCAATGGCTCCAGAACTCGGCGAAAAATGGGAAACGGAATGTCTTAAGACCAGGTTCCCTCTGCCTACCCTGCTGTGTGCGGGATACAGCGTGTAGCTGAAAAAAGAAGAACTTATTTATACAACAGTTAAAATCAGCTTCACGCTGTATCCTGCACACTGCAGAGTAGGCAGAGAGAACCTAGTGTTAAGACACTCCGTTCCTTACTTTTTGTCAAATTCTGAAGGCATTGCGTGTTGAATGGCAGAACTCAACGCCACGCTTGTCCTCGACACCAGAGCGAAGAAATGGAAATATAAATTTAAGTAAATATTTCATCTCCTCGAGTGGGAATCGAACTCACAACCAGTCGGTTTTACAGTCAAATTTTGTGCCCCTGCGCCACGACTGGCCTCTGTAAACAGTTAAGAATACTTATATTATATACTAATAATAATATTATTGCTCACAAAAAGCTATGTTAAATAACGCTATATTAAGAAAGGTATGTATGAGTCAATAAAACATTCTAGATCATAACAAGGAAAATGATATAAAAGTTGATTACCCATACAAATAAATATATGCCATTTCGGTATAAGAATATGCGGGGTGTCGTACTATAAGCATTTTAATGGCATATAAGAAATATTTATACGACAAATGTTTAAACTATCG
>DWQW01004277.1:0-20242 GCA_018249695.1 Heliconius erato demophoon | reverse complement strand
CGCGTCGCCTTGGGGGGACGCCCTATCAGTGCGCTCTCTCGAGGTGCACGTGGCGGATGGAACGTTGCAGCCCTCGTAAGGGCTGGCAGGGGTCGCTGCGAGCAAGCCTTCCATCTTGGACCCCCATATTACCGATCTTGTGTATGTTATAAAAGAATGTACATTAGCATAATTTATATTTGAAATTTTAGATATTTTCTAAATTTCAGTATCAATAATTAGTTGAAACAATGCTATTTTTCAATGCATCTGGCAGTTTGGAATCAATCCAAATTACCTTGCAAATCATTTTAATGACGCGAGACTATAATAGTATGATTATTATATGATTATTTTTATATATTTCTTATGTTAGACTTTTCTTTAGTATTCTATAAATTATAGAGAATCGATTTTTTTTCTAGCTATACGCTTATATCCGCTTATAGACCTCGATAGACAAAACAATTAAAAGTATATAAGTTTCCAATTTTTTTTTATTATCTTTAGGTACACGCTATGTGTGTCCCGTAGTGTTAAGACACTTCGTTCCCATTAAGACGCCTCTGTTTCACTTTCCACCGAATTCTAGGGGCCTTGCGTGTTGAGTGACGTAACTTAGCGCCGCGTTTTGCCTCAATATATTTACCAAACCTATATTCAAATTAACGCCGCGTTAATTTAGCCCTATTTCACGTTGGTATAAGCTAATGCACAACCTCTGGCTCTAATTGATAACATAAATATGCATGATGATTAAGTAAAATCCATTTCTAACGGCGTTTAACGTTAGTTTACAATTTATGGGGAACTTCTAAATATGAAGATAATTTAGTCATTTGTATGAAAATTGTGATTTTAGGAGTAAACTGCGTGTGTTGATTTATATTTGGTAACGTTTCGCTTTGGCGTAGTTGAAGTAATAATTTATATTTAGATGACGATTATTTAAAGGTTTTGATAGTTTTGCTAAGTTTTTAGGTTACAGATATGTAAAATTGCAATAATCAATAGATTAGGTATGGGCCTGGTTATGTAATGATAAATGTCATACAAAAACCTCCTAATTTAATTTCTATCATCTGACACTATCCTTAAAAAAATTTAAATCTCAAACCCACCACACTATAAAGTGATACAGCTAGCTTATTTTGTGCAAATCCAGAACTGTATGCGAGGCATTTAAGAATTCTAAGACGGTAGTTTGATATAATAATTTTGTCAACTGACAGACGGGCGTAACCACGGGCTACTAAAAAGTAAAGTTTAAGAGCTTTATCTTAGAAAATGTTTAAACATGATACAAAGAACAAAAAAAAAATACTCTATAATTATAAAATATTTCAAATTTCATAAAAATTACAGAAAAAAACGGCAACTTTAAATTAAACACAACAATTCTTCATAAATTCGTTGAGTGAACTTACAAAAGGATAGAAGGATAGGATATTTAAAAGATAAATAGCAGTCATCCTTCTTTGTTTCCTTTGTTTCAATAAATGTAGGTAAGTATAATCTCGGAAGCTACTGGACCGGTTTAATTAGACAAATGGGTTTACTTGAGCTCCTCGTACTATATAACTACTACTTTAACACTTTAGTAAAGTTATTGTATGATATTTAATTTAATTTTGAAATGTCTATTAAATTTTAATATATTTTATTATCTTTTTTTCATAGTATGTAGAGAAAAACTAGTAGTAAGAAATTCTGTTCCTCATTTTCCGCCGAATTCTAAAGGCGTTTCGTGTTGAGTGGCGCAACTCAACGCTGCGCTTTAAATGACGATGTAGTAATATAAACGCAAAAATATTTTTACTTTTCTGGTTAAATAAAGTGCAGCTTTACCAACGCTGATTTCATTATCAAGGCTGTTTGGGCTTGACTTAATAAAAGTTTGATCAAAATTTTTTTTATAAATTCACTCTATTTCCCGCATAAAGTATGGTAGGCCGAGGGAACTTTCGTTCCCATTAAGAAACTTCCGACCCCCGCTATCCGGAAGCATTGCGTGTTAAGTGGCGGTACTCAACGCCTCGCTTTGCATCATGACTAAAGCGAGAAAATGCAAATATTAAATATTTCATTTCCTCCGATAGGAATCGAACCCACAACCTGCCGCCTTTATAGTCGCATGCTTGTGCCCATACGGCACGACCTGGCACCTGCATCGTTACCACCAAAATTATCAAACACATAACTAAACTTAATTAATCATTCAACATATCTCATACACCACTTACATTATTAGTACATTCGGGGCTGCATAGCCCGATAGTCTTATATTCTCGTTGTTTCGGAGGTATAACGTGTAACGCAGACACGCCGATACCAGCGCCTAGTAATCCAGCGTCGTGGGCGCGCAGAGATGGTGTATAGTGGATTCGAATTCCGGAATTATCTAATACTGTAAAAAAAACATATAAAGGTAGATTAAAATTAGGTAACGTTCGTTCGTGTATTCATTTCCAAACAAGAAGACATCTTTAAGAATAATAATTTCTTTAGAAATATATTGTTAAATTAATGACATACATTGATACATACACAGGTTTGTTTGTATATCATTTCAAAGTATTAAGCCCGGTTTCACCACGAGCAGAGCGGACCCATTAATGACTACGTTGAACTCGCAAGAGTAAACTGCATACTTGTGATCCCCCAATAAATAGTTGGGCGGAAAGGACTGAGCGAGCGGAAAGAGTTGAAATGACCTCTTGGTGGTGGTGGAAAGGTAAACCTATTTTATATTTAAAAAGAGTCCGTTCCGCCTAAGCATTATCCGCTCATTTCTCTTTCGCGGTGATATCAAGTTTGTTACTATATAGTAAGTATTTTTAACTCAATTTGATGTAAACTAATGCAAAGTTAAAAAGGCATAAGGTTGCGGAATCCAGTAGATATCAAAATTAATTTCAGTGAAAAATGTAAATAATCACCAATTTCCTCTATATAATACGAAGACTTTCAAAATACATTTAATCACAAATTAACAAGACCTTATAAGTAACTCATAGCAGTAAATACACTAATAACAAAAACAATAAAGCAAAACATCAAATTTACCTTCGTGTAGCGCCTGATTATCGTAATGAACCTCGAGCATGTAGTATGACACACCTCCCCTCTCACCTAGCGGTATGCCGACATTTTCTGGCAGAAATTCACCTGAAAACAAGAAATAATATTGTATTACTATGTTGGGAATTTAGTGAGAACGAAATGAATTCTCTTAATGGGAACGGAGTGTCTTAACACAAGGGAACCTAGGAAAGGTTCCCTTTGCCTATGCTGTTATGTGCTGAGTACGGAGTGAAGTCAAACAAAGATGATGACATTTCCAGGTAAACAATAATAAATTTGTGGGTTCGTTAGCCACTCGATTTAATATTTTATTATTCGTTCTGATGTCGTAGCAAAGTGCGGCGTTGAGTTCCGCCACTCAACACGCAATATCTCCAGAATTCGGCAGACAATGGAGAACGGAATGTCTTAATATTAGGTTCCCTCTGTATATCCTGCTGCGTGCGGGATACAATGTGTATGTGTATGTGTACAACAACAAAAAATTGTATATTATACTATTTTTAGATATATCTTAAGTATATTATTATTAAAAAGTCTGAAGTCAACTTTGCGTGTTATTTACGTGTAAATATTTGATGGCGTACATTTACACAACAGTTTAAATTTAAATTAGCTTAAGACAAACTTTGGTTCAAACAGTTTATTTCTGTACTTTAAGAGAAATAGGGATGTTCTTATCACAATTTGTTCCTTAATTCGTTAAAAACTTTGTTTTCTTGGCAATAATAGAATAACATTCATTCTCTGCCTTTTTTAACCTCCAACGTGAAAAGAGGAATGTTTTAACTTTGTCATTGTATCTGCGTGTCTGCCTGTGGCATCGTAACTCCTAAGCAAACGGATCAAAGTTGTATACTTCTTTTTGTTTTTGGAGTTAATAATAAATTTAATTTTTTACACAATAATAAATTAATAATAAGAATATTATAATATTCCTTAATAATTTACAAAATCAATTTGTTTTAAGTAACCATCAATTCCATTATATCATTTGATTTATAATTTCAGTTTTCATATTAATA
Organism: Heliconius erato demophoon; assembly: GCA_018249695.1. Lineage (NCBI taxonomy): Eukaryota > Metazoa > Arthropoda > Insecta > Lepidoptera > Nymphalidae > Heliconius > Heliconius erato. The sequence goes on along the minus strand of DWQW01004277.1, from coordinate 16,154 downwards.
GACACCTCCTCTACTCTAAAGAAAAATCGAATATGTAAGATAACATTTACTTTAACTTAATTTGTAATATTTTCTATTTACATAATAAATCGAGGCCAGTAGTGGCGCAGTGGCACGAGGTGTGACTGTAAAACCGACTGGTTGTGGTTTCGATCCCCACTCGAGGAGATGAAATATTTACTTAAATTAATATTTCCATTTCTTCGCTCTGGTGTCGAGGTTAAGCGCGGCGTTGAGTTCTGCCACTCAACACGCAATGCCTCCAGAAATCGGCAGAAAGTGGGGAACGGAGTGTCTTAACACTAGGTTCCCCCTGCCTACTCTGCTGTGTGCGGGATACAGCGTGAAGCTGATTTTTTTTTTACATAATAAATGTAATGTAATTGTGGGTTCGATCCCCACTCGAGGAGAACATATATTTACTTAAATTTATATTTCCATTTCTTCGCTCTGGTGTTGAGGCAAAGCGCGGTGTTGAGAATTCGGCAGAAAGTTGGGAACGGAGTGTCTTAACACTAGATTCCCTCTGCCTACCCTGTTGTGTGCGGGATACAGCGTGAAGCTGATCCAAATAAGTAACTATGACATAAGGTCATATTCCAACAAAAGTAGAAAAAAATATGTAATCTTTATTTAATTATTCAATTTTGGTATAACAGCATAATAAAAATGAACTAATTGCCAATCATAAGGACAGCACTTTATCATTTTCACATTAAATTCCTAGTCTAAAAGTTGTATAAAGGTCAATGCTTATCTAATAATTAACTATATAATATTAAACTAAAAACATTTACGTATTGATACCGTCGTGGCGAAGTGGCACAAGCGTTGTACTAAAGCGACAGTTGTGGGTTCAATTCCTATATTTCATATTTTCATATCTTTGCTCTAGTAAGGCAATAGCACAGCGTTGAGTTTCTCCACTCAACACACAATGCCTCGAGAATTCGGCAGAAAGTGGGCAACGGAAGTGTGTTAATCGGAACAAAGTGTTTTAACACTAGATTCCCTCTTCGTACCCTGTTATAGGCGGGACATAGAGTAGAACTGAAAATAAGCTTACCCTTCGAACCCATAGCCCACGCAGCAATAGGCGTGACACAAGTCGCTAACTCAGCTGGTCTATTTGGCCCGAAGAAACCATCGTTGCTGTTCTGCGCCCATTCATTCCACTGTCTTTTGTCGTGGTCTTCTGCACACTCATACAAAACCATATGATGTACTGGTGACAGGCTGTTCTTCTCTTGTACCGGCTTCCCGTCTTTTATTGGTCTACTGTCTATTAGTGGTTCGTAACCTATTATGTGATGCTTTCCGGGTAGATCGGGTGCTTTGAATACTTTACACCAAAACAGTGTGGCCATCACATGCGGGATTTTTAACTGCAAGAAATATTTTTAATTAAAAAGTTGTGACCAGAAATTTACTTATGTTTTATTATTTTGTACAGTGATGTGACCATCGATCGTGGTCATATCAGAGAATTTATTAAATGAAACGAAAAAAAACAAAGAGAAGAAGAAAATTTATTTATTTCAACATTCAACATTTTCTTTTAATATGTTTATTATAAGGTTATTATAATATTAAAAAAAACTCTTTTACTTATGAAAAATCCTAGCGTTGAATTCTGCCACTCAATACGCAACGCCTCGAAAAATTCGGTGGAAAGTAAAGAGCGGAGTGTCTTAACACTAGGTTTTCTCTGCCTATCCTGTCATAAGATCCACGAGGCGCAATTTTTTTTCTTATATATATACAAAATAGAAAATGAAGCCACTTACATTATTTATTTTTACATCCCAATGTTTCAGTGGAATAGAGTCAGGTTTGGACAGCGGTTGCAAAAAGCGCAATGGACGTGAACCACTGCTTACATGTCTTGGTAGCTGACCATCTGAACCGTCTGGACCTAGCGCCCAAATGACTTGTGTGGTGTCCTCCTAAGAAAGAATATAGGTAAAGAAATTAGTATTTAATTGTTTTTTTAATCGAGACCAAAAAATACCTGGAATTATCTAAGGCCGTATTTATAAACCCCTCTTAAGTCTGTCTTATCCCATATGAAGTTAAATTTTATTTAAAGCTTAGAAAAATCCTAAAGTTATATTTCTATAATATTGTGTTTCACGAATTCTAGACACTAGCTGATGTTAAACGCCTTATTCTGTCTTACAATGGCGAGATACTACAATAAAAAAAAATATAATCAGTCCCCCAAACTGAAAATGAACCCACAACCACTATTACTACAATTAAATCAATTCGGCTTCAATAACATAAACGTTTACTCACCCCAATAACGAAGTCCTGTCGATCGCAAGTGTCTAACTGTCGTCGAAACTCCACAGTAGTGTGCGTTTCATTTTGGTAACCTGATATCAGTTCGTAGTTCTGCACCTCGTCTGCGACCGCGCGGTCATCGAACGTGAGGCCGTGACAGTCCTGAAAATCAATAATATATTAGTTTCAGTTATTATAGTAGTATATTCAAATGGATTGAAATTTGATATTGAAATGGCGTGATAATTTAAATAAATATTTAAATAAGATATTGAATATTTGAAATGTTAAATAAATAAATCAGTTTCACGCTGTATCCCGCACACAGCAGGGTAGGCAAAGGGAACCTAGTGTTAAGACACTCCATTCCCCATTTTCTGCCGAATTCTGGAGGCATTGTGTGTTGAGTAGTAGAACTCAATGTCGCGCTTTTGCCTTTACACCAGAGCAAAGAAATGGAAATATAAATTTAAGTAAATATTTCATCTCTTCGAGTGGGGATCGAACCCACAACCAATCACTTTTACAGTCACACTTCGTGCCGCTGCGCCACGACTGGCCTCCTTAGTTAATATTAAAGTTAATGTTGAAATAACATATAAATATTTGGAATATATTTTCTATAATTATATAAGTCAGTAAAAAATTTACAATTTTACGAAGAAAAGATCATTTAGAATAAATACTGAAAAAATAGAAGAGGGTATAAAACGCTAGGGATAAAACGTGAAGCTAAGAAAAAATGTTAAATCGGGATCGTTGAGTTTTTGATATGTATCTACGAAATATTAAAGTAATTGTTTTAAATTCATTAGTTTTACCCGAGTCTTATCAAATTTTATTTTATTTTAGGTAAGTATATGAGTCTGTTTCCCACTTTCCGCTGAATCCAAAAATTTGCATGTTGAGTGGCGGATCTGAATTCCGCACACTTGCCTTTTTACCAAAGCGACAAAAAGAAAATAACAATATTTTTTCCCCCCATTTCAAATTGACACCATAACCAAAGTCACAGGCTTCTGCCACTGCGCCACGACGACCTCGAGTAAGTAATTTTATAATGTAAATATTTTCCAAGTCTGGTTGTCCGTCAGACGCCTATTCCGAAAATAACGGGAGATGCTTGAAGATAAGAAATGGAAATAAAAGTGTTTTTATAGCGCGTTACAAATATAACTAAGACGTGGATGTGTACGTATAAAAAGTAACAAAATCATCTATTATCAACGAATAAACTCAGTTTACTTAAAAATTTAGATTATTTATTTTTTTATCTTATATATATTATATACCGCGCTTAGGCAAGCGTAGTGTAGGACGCCCTGCAGCACGATGGACAGACGATTTAAAGAAGGTGGCTGGAAACGGATGGATGCGAGAAGCCCAAGACCGGGATGGTTGGCGTTCGATGAGGGAGGCCTACGTTCAGCAGTGGACGGCGATAGGCTGATTAATATATTATATATTTCTTTGCTCTGTTTCGAGACAAAGCGCGGCGTTGAGTTCTGCCACTCATCACGCAATGCCTCCAGAATCCGGCAGAAAGTGGGGAACAGAGTGTCTTAACACTCGGTTCCCTATGCCTGCTGTGTGCGGGATACAGCTTGAATCTGATTATTTAAATTAATTTTTTGTATGAAAAAAAATAAATTAAAACAAATGCTACAATATTTTAATAATACACAAATTAGATATCTGCCTAATTAAAAATAAAGGAACAAACACTGAAATTGTAAAAATTCGTTTCACACGTTTCATTCATTATTAGTTTTTCTAAAAGATAACTATAATAGATACAACTTTGTGAGGGTAAATAATCTTTTACAAGGTCAATGGCAACACGTTGAAGTGTTAAAAGCAAATATTTCGAGAAATTGTTACATAATAATAATACTGTCCTGACCGTTTTCGGCCACGGTGACTGGCATCTGGCTAACAAGAACTTCGTTGATGAGCTCTAAAGTGACTGACATAACCGATTTTTGCAGAAAAACGTATAAGTTCTATAAGTGTCGTTTTATTTATCAATTGATTACAGCAGGGTAGGCAGAGGGAGTAGTGTTGAGACACTCCGCTTTCCAGTTTCCGTCAAATTTTAGAGGCGTTGCATGTTGAGTAGCGGAAAGCTCACGCCGCGCTTTGCCTCGAGACCAGAACGAAGAAATGAAATTATTATATAGTTCATTTCCTCGGATGGGAATCGAACCCACAACCTTTCGCATATACGGTCACACGCTTGTGCCCCAGCCCCACGAAATATATTTATATTTATGTATTTAAACAGTTTGAAGGAAAAAATACTAACTAATTCATTTAAAACATTACGAAATATCGCATTCGTCATCTCCAACAAAAAGGCGAGGATCAACTTTCCAAAAGGAGTAACTTATCTAGCTACCTATTAAATCTATCTCATTATAATTTTGCATTCATCTCATAATCCTTTAAAATTGAACCTTATACCACTGGAACGTAGAGTTTAACTAACATTTTTTTTATAGAAACAGCTGATGCAAGGGCTTTGAACGGGGCAGATGCGCTAGCGGTATGCAATAAAGATAATAATAACTTATCCTATAGGGTTTTTTCCTACGGCAGCTGTGGGACAGCACGTGCTGTCCCCACCTGGCCTGGGGGTGTCATTTACCAAATGTCAGTGTCCTTACTGTATGTATGTACGTTTGTTACGACAGTCGAGAAAAAAACGAAGCATCAATCATGCGACGAACTTAATTTTTCTTATAAATTCATTAAAAAAATATGTTTTTTTGTATGACATATTGGAGGTGTGGGGAATGTGCGTGAGTAATTAAATTTGGAATGTTGGCAACTAAAGTAAGATTAGCCTATATACTTATGATTATATATATTTTTGAAATAAGTTAATAATAATATCAAAAGTATCATGCCACTTTTCTACCGTATTCTTGTTCATAATTTTAAAAAATATTATATTCTATTCTTATAATCGCAAAAGATAATACATTTTTTTTTGTTATTTAAACAATTGTTTAAAAAAAAATTAAAAAGAATATATAGAAAACCAACATAAACAAAAATAAAAAGTAACTTCTGGAAATTAATACACCACAATAAAACAATGACTGTAAAACTGAACTGTGGGTTCGATCCCCACTCGAGGAGATGAAATATTTACTTAAATTTATATTTCCATTTTTTCGCTCTGGTGTCGAGGACAAGTGCGGCGTTGAGTTCTGCCACTCAACACGCAATGCCTCCAGAATCCGGCAGAAAGTGGGGAACGGAGTGTCTTAACACTAGGTTCCCTCTGCCTACCCTGCTGTGTGCGAGATACAGTGTGAAGCTGATTTATTTAGTTATTTATATATTTCTTTAATAAAACAATCAATAAGAACCAGCCCACTGTACAAGATAACGTCTGTTTGTTCCTCTATAGGAAGTGCGCGAACACGAAAACGGGTCTGGTGGGTTGAAATCACAACAATTAAGCTCAGGATGTAATATAAAGAGGTTTGATTGAGCCGTGGGAACCAAGTTCTGCGTGGAATCGTTGAACATGCAAAAGCCTGTTTGTGACGATTGTATAGGGCTGTCGATTTGTTGGGTATGTCATTTCTATTTGATCGAAGATATTTATTAAAAAAAAAGTAAAAAAATATATATATAACTGACATTTCAAAAGAAGTTTTCGCTGTTGTGTCAAATATTGATAATAATTCTAGAAGCTGTAAAATCGAGGATGTCGTGACGTAGTGGCACAAGCGTTGTGGGTTCGATTGTAATTTTCATTTGAGAAAACGAATTATTATTTATTAATATTTTCATTTCTTGGCTCTGGTAACAATGCAAAGCGCAGCGTTGAGTTCCGCCACTCAACTCGCAATGCCCCGAAAATCCGACGGCCTCAGCCTACCCTTCTATATACGGCCTCTGCCTACCCTCCTATATACGGGATACAGCGTAAAGCAAAAAATATATTATATAATAAAAGTATAAAATACAAGAAATATTACTGTGTATGTAATATGAGTTATTAAACAGAAGAAAACTATCAAAAAAGCATATTTATGTATCTCACACATCACTTTTAGCAAACGATTTGACACGTTATTCAGGAATATACCTAGAATACCTGTATATACCTGTATTTTTTTAACAGAGAATAATATTTAACAAGTTCTAACCTCATTTTAATTCTATAAGGTGCCGTCATAAAGTCTTTTTATTAGAGGACGTGTGATGTTGTTTAAAGGTAAACCGTACATGTTTAATAGCCGCAGTATTTTTACCTATTTTAGTCGTTACCACAGCATCGCTGTTAGAATACTAATGTTTAGATACTTGAAAATTTATCGGAGATAAAATAAGCTAATGTATGAAAGTTTTTTTTATATATATATATATATATATATATATATATATATATATATATATATATATATATATATATATATTTTTCTATTACATTTATGTCTATCTTTAAAAAAACGTTTGTCCTTAAATATTTTAAGCAACGCAACCGATTTTGATGCAGATTCAATAATAAACAGAAATTTATGATCAATAAATGATTTTAAAATAAATACATCAAAAACGTATCAGATTTTAACCAATGTAAATTTAATTCACTACTACACTATAACAATATTAATCTAAATTTAAAATTCAAAATTCAAATGAACATTTAAATATATTTTATTAATGAGTCCCAATGTTTATCAACAACCCTAGCGTGAGGCACCTATAACGCAATAACACATGTTACATTCCATTAGTTGCAATTTAATTTGAAATTCAATAATGTGTTAGCGTCGATGCAGAGTTCAGATCGTTGACATACAGACAAGTATTATATATATATATATATATATATATATATATATATATATATATATATATATATATATATATATATATATATATATATATATATATTATATATATATATATATATATATATATATATATATATATATATATATATATATATATATATATATATATATATATATATATATAGATCATATAAATATATGAAATAAAATAAATAAAACAAATCAGCTTCACACCGTATCCCGCACACAGCAGGGTAGGCAGAGGGAATCGAGTGTTGAGACACTCCGTTCCCTACTTTCTGCCGAATTCTGAAGGCATTGCGTGTTGAGTGGCAGAACTTAACGCCGCGCTTTGCCTCGACGCCAGAGCGAAGAAATGGAAATATAAATTTAAGTAAATATTTCATCTCCTCGAGTAGGTATCGAACCCACAACCAGTCGGTTTTACACACATGGTCGGTTTTACACATTTGGTTGTGAAATAAAGGGCTTACTTATTATTATTATTTATATAATACGCCTATAATTTTATGAAAAAAATATTTCAAATACACAAACAAAACAGTAAAAAACACAATTTCAAATACGCAAATAGACGTGAAAAGAACTACTTAGTGTTTTTTTTTTCATTAAAAACAAAAACAAGAATTTTATAGGTACAGGTGAATATATTTTGTATTCTTAATGAGACTAGCACTAGGCCATCCGGTTATTAGTCACGCATATATCTTAGTGGCGCCGGACGCCATATTGTTATAAAATATGGTTTTATAGTTTAAATTTGATTATGTGATTAACATTATTATTAATATGTTTAAAATATTAGGAATTGGCGTATTTTTTAAGATATTCGCAAGTCGTTTTTTAGGTGAAGATATTATTTTAGTGTTACTTTGTCGATTTTGTAGAACAAAATAGATACATGGTTATTTATGGTTTGAAATAAGTATGCAAATAAATTATATAAGGGATAGAATAATTTTTAAATTAATGTATTTCTATTAAAGTCATCAATGTACAATGGAATAGTTTCCAACCGTCGTTCTTAATCGTAATAGTTTTAGGTTCGATTTACATTCATGATATTTTTATTTTATCGCTTTGCTAAGACAAAGCGCACGGCTTGGTGTCCTCCTTAATCAACACGTAATGTTTCAAATTCGATCAGAATGTAGGAAACATGAAAATGAAAAATAAAGCGAGAAGATATAATTGAAAAAAAGAAGAAAAATAATAATAAAAAAAAAACTTTGCAAAAAAAGTTCAACAATTCGAAACTAAGCAATCTAATTTTCAAATAACAAAAAAAATCTAAGGTTAACCAAAATATCCTTCGAATCTTACATCTAACATTTCAGAGATTACGGCAAAACACTCACGGGATTCGCAATTACCATAGCCGATTCCGTAAAATCACGATCGGTCTGTCTCTATATGCGGTGGACCGTACAACGTATTTGGTCGAAATGCCAGAAATTAATGCCTGGATACACTACTTGTCCTTTCTATTGCTGGTGAGCACTAGATAGCTATAATATGCTATATTAGCTTTAAATGGCTATTAATTCATGAATTAATAGTAGCGAAGCTGATGTTAGGTATCTACCTAACATCAGCTTCGCTACTAATAATTTGTATCATATTTTGATAAATATCCATATATACATCCAATATCCATAAATATAGTAGAATCAAAAGTAACTCAGAACATGCATTTAGCGGAAAGTGGGGAATCAAATCTCCTGAGTCTTAATGGCAACGGAATGACATTAGGTTCCCAGGTTCCCGTTGCTAACTCTGATATGTCCCGCACATAATAAATAGCACAGCGTGAAGATAAAAAAAAAATATATTAATTCCAATTAGTACCTAAAGGCTAAGAACGGGTGTTGGATTAGAAATGTTCATAAGATAATACATACCTCCATACATACATATTGCTATTTAAATAAGAATTTATTTGAATCATAGCAAAATTGTTATTCAAACTTAAGGTGATTCACGTGTAAATAGTCCAAGAGGCAAATTAATAATGTATGTATGCACCTGTATACGTTTTCTTGGTAATATGAGTTTTATTAGACAATATATTTATAAATATTTAACGATCAACAATATCATAACTTTAACTTTTTAACATTTATATGAATGTTTTTACAATTGGCTCTCGGCCTAACCGGCGACCTGTGAGTAACATGGATTGCGTATCCGGTTGGATTTTCCGGAACGTAACGCCAGACTGAGTTTTCATATTGTTACAAAATTAAGGGAAAATGTATGATATTTTAAAAAATAAAATATATAAATTAGCTTCACGCTGTATCCCGCACACAGCAGAGTAGGCAGAGGGAACCTAGTGTTAAGACGCTCCATTCCCCACTTTCTACCGAATTCTAGAGGCATTGCGTGTTGAGTGGCAGAACTCAACGCCGCGTTTTGCCTCGAGACCAGAGCGAAGAAATGGAAACATAAATTTAAGTAAACATTTCATCTCTTTATTCATATTTATTTATAATAGAGATTATCATCTTGTGGCAGTACGATAGTCTAATGTAAATGTAAATGCAATAACTATAATATATCTAAAGTAATAATAGTATCATTAAGTGGAAGATGGAGTATTTTAGTTTCACTACGTTTACCTGTGTTGCCTGTTGAGACATTGAATTCCGTCAAACACTGAACGTCTTAAAAATTCAACACAAAGCGGAGAACGGAGTGTCTTAACACTACTTCCCTCTGCATATCCTACTATACGGGAAAAAGCGGCGAGATTGCATCAATATAAAAAAAAATACAAATTTTGCCTATTTCAGAGCCAAACAAATCCGTGTGAATCGTCCAAAAGATATTAAATCCTTACATAGATTATACAACAAAAGGCTGTGATATGGATCAACAACACAAATAGATAACAATACATATAAGGAGGTATCTGAAAGCACGTCAGGTAAATGATTGACTATGAAACAGGCCGACATTGCGCAACCTCTATTGTGCAATATATTCCAAGTTCAGGCGGAAGCATTAAAATTCCTTCTACGTACGTACAAACGTACAAAAGAAATAAGTTTTGAGAATCGCATGTTGGTACGCCGCATGTGAATCTTGAACACAATAAGCGTGAAATGTCGACGTCAAATGTTAGATGATAGCGTTCGATAGATATGTTTTATTGAGAATACCGAGAATACCTTAGTTAATTTTTTTTAGTCTCACGCTATATCCCGCACACTGCAGGGTAGGCAGAGGGAACCTAGTGTGTTAAGACACTCCGTTTCCCACTTTTTGCCGAATTCTGGAAGCATTGCGTGTTGAGTGACAGAATTCAACGCCGCGCTTGTCCTCGACACCAGGGTGAAGAAATGGAAATATAAATAATATATATAAATAAAACCTTACTTAATTTTTTTATAGCGTCTCGCTGTATCCCGCACTGGGAATCTAGTATTAAGGCACTCTGTTTCCACTTTCCAACGAATTCTGGAGGCTTTGTATGTGGAGTGGCGGAACTAAACGCCGAGCGAAGACAATATTAAGCATTTTTTTGGATGGGAATCGAACTCACAACCTGTTTGTACAGTCGTTTACAGTGCGCCACGTGGCCTTAATGATCAAATGTGGATTAATAAACAAAATAAGATAAACCCGAGTCTCACAAATTGGAACGAACGCCGATTTCTTAATATGTTAATGCATTTCAACATAACAGTTTTATAAATAATCAAATTGGTTTGGAAATTTTCTATATTTAGCAAGCGCATGTTTTAAATTTGAAAAGTTTCTTTAATTAGTATTATAAAAAAACAGCAAGGTAGGTATTTGGCTTTAAATTTTCGTAGAGTAGTGGAACCCAGCACTATAACTAAGGTTAACTATAGGTGAACTATAGGTTTGAGATTTAAAGATGAAGACACTCCGTTCACATTAAGACACTTTCGTCCCCAAATTTCGAACGAATTCTGGATGGATGATGTAGATACATGTGTGGTACAGTCGAGAGTTGTTAAAAAATATAGGCAGAGGTAACTTAGTGTTAAAACACTCCGGTCTCAACTTTCCTTTCGACTCTCAAAGCATTGCATGTCCAATAGCGAAATTCAACTCCGATTTTGGTCAGGGGAAATAAAAAAAAACAGTCATATAGGTACAGTTAATCGTGAATCATAGTCATTCCCGAGAGGGAATCAAACCTACAAACATCGCGATAACAGCGCCATAAATGCCTTAAATATATTATTTCAGTATTTTCAGTAGAATTTTGAATCATAATTTTAATTTCTTATTGCCCAAAGACAAGATCGAGTTTTTCTTTTAACAAAAAAAGTTATTCTCAGAAAAAAAATGTATGTTACCGCAAGCCAAATAACAAGATAATTACTATACACAAGATATTATGTAGCTTCTGTTATATAATGAATGTGTTAAATCAGCTTCACGCTGTATCCCGCACACAGTAGGGTAGGCAGAGGGAACCTAGTGTTAAGACATTCCTTTCCACACTTTCTGCCGTATTCTGGAGACTTTGCGTGTTGAGTGGCAGAACTCAATGCCGCGTTTAACTTCGGCACCAGAGCGAAGAAATGGAAATATAAATTTAAGTAAATATTTCATCTCCTCGAGTGGGGATCGAACCCGCAACCAGTCGGTTTTACAGTCACACCTCGTGCCGCTGCGCCACGACTGGCCTCATATGGATCTGGAATATGTTAATGAAATTTAAAATTAGTTTGTATTTTTATTGTAGATGCCGATGATAAAATCTATTTTATATTCCACCATTTTTACGGTATCGTTAAGAAACCTACTTAATGTTTTTTTTTATCAAACATGTTTAAAAGCTCTGTCGAAATGTGAAGCTTTAACATTTTTTACAATCACGTTTAATGACCTGTGAAATTCTCATGGTCTTTATATTTAACAAAAAAATGAATTAATTTTAGTGTAATGTGTATACATATACGTTTTTAATCAAAATTTACTATTTTGTTATATTTTTTTATCAGCCTCACGCTGTATTCTACACACAGCAGGGCAGAGAAACTAGTGTTAAGACACTCCCCACTTTCCGCCGAATTCTGGAAGGAATGCATGTTGAGTGGCGAAACTCAGCGCCACGCTTTGCCTTGACACTAGAACGAAGAAATTAAAATATAAATAAATATTTCATTTCCTCGAGTGGGGATCGAACCCACAACCAGTCGATTTTACAGTCACATTTTGTGCCCCTGCGCCACGACTGGCCTTTTTAATATTTATAACCCTATTATACAATATTAAAATTATGAAAATGTTTTTATTTTTTATTGAAATTATTGTTACTAATTTATTAAAAATAGCTAAATCTATTTTTGTAATATTCAGTGCAGGCACACATATATAATCAGCATTAATCTATAGAAAATAATAAATGTAATATAAGAGATGACTGTAAAAGCGACAGCCTGTGAGTTCGATTTTCATTCGACGATATGAAATATTCAATATTTTCATTTTCTTGTTCTGGTAACGAGAAAAAGCGCGGCGTTGAGGTTGAGTTTCGCATCTGAAAATGCAATGCCAGAATTCGGCTGACCGAAAATCTTTAAATGGGAACGTGTCTTAACACTAGTTAAGACTATATATAAGTTATGTCATTAACAGTTGTGAGTAGATGTTGTATTAAAATAAGTTAGCATCTTTATATTTTATGATACTATTTTATCAGTATATATGACAAAATAAATACCTACAATATACATCTGCAATAAAATAAAACTCCACATCAAAAGCTGCAGCGTATATTTGGGAAGCATATTTACACAATAAAAAAAAGGCAGTGGGAGTGGTCAAATGAAGTTTTCTACGATACCTATCTATATTTATACCAAAAGGTAGTTAAAAGCTTTCAAAATTAAACGAAGTTTATCGATATAGAGTGTATAAATTTAAACACGAAATTTATTTAATAATAATATTCCTATCATTACCAGAATATTTTAACCTTCGAAGCCTGAAATTGTTTACAATATTCTACAACTGGACTATAACAGTGTCAGATTTACATATACTATGTTTTTAGGGGTTTTATTTAAAAATAGATGCCTAGTTGAGGCCAGTCGTGGCGCAGCGGTACAAAGTGTGACTGTAAAACCGACTGGTTGTGGGTTCAATCCCCACGCGGGGAGATGAAATATTTACTTAAATTTATATTTTCATTTCTTCGCTCTGGTGTCCAGGCAAAAGCGCGTCGTTGAGTTCTGCCACTCAACACGCAATGCTTCCAGAACTCAGCAGAAAGTGGGGAACGGAGTGTCTTAACACTAGGTTCCCTCTGCCTACCCTGCTGTGTACGGGATACAGCGTAAAGCTGACTTAATTTAATTTAGATTTTAGATACCTAGTGTATTGACCATATATGTTAATAGCTAAAACTAATTTGTTAATTTAATTAAATAGACATCTGCCTTTGCCATAATATGTATTTAGGCTATAATTATAATCATATTACGAAACTTAAGCATCCATTTTATTTGCCTTTTTAGTTATATTCAATCAAATAATATAATTTTAGAACAGTATCTAATAGATATGGTAATTTAAACATTATGCTAATACTATAGAGTATAAATTCAAACGTGGGAAAATTTGTTTTGACATTAATTCTACTTGTGTTTCTATATATATACATCAGGTGCAGGTGTCTGTCCGTCTGTTACGCACCTTGCATTATGTATTACAGAGACCTTGTATTGAATTATACCACTTTGAATGTATTAAACGGATACTGTTAATATTGAAATTACTGTACGAGTATATATATCCGTTTGTCACTAGATCATATTGATTAAAAATAGGCTAAAATCAGGTTCACGGTGTATCCCGCACACAGCAGGGTGAGCAGAGGGAACCTAGTGTTAAGACACACCGTTCCCCAATTTCCGCCGAATTTTTCGAGACATTGAGTGACGAGTGGCAAAATTCAACGTCGGTTTACCTTGGTTTCAAAGTGAATAAACGGAAATATTAATAAATAATAATTAATTTCTTAGTGTAGGGGTCAAACCCACAACCGTCATGTTACAGCCACACTCTTATGCCCTTGCGCCACTATAGCCATATATAATTATGAGCAGCTTTCTACATATTTGTAGTTTTATATTTCTAAGATTAAATAAATCATTGTCGAGGTGTAATTAAAACTAAAGATCAGATCCTACAATCTTAGTTTAGATTAGATTATTAGATTAGATCTCGTTTATTATGCACTAGTAGTGCTTTGTGTAAACTTCTAGTAGAAAAAAAATACTATAATACTTTTAACTAAATAGTACAGCAACCTGTCAAAATAGCGCTGTACGATTTCTTAAGGAAAGAACAGAAGATCTTACATTGATAGATAAATATCTACATAGATATAGATTATAGATGAAGTCAACAACACCGTATTTTTTTTCAACTTTACCCAGTGTAAAGACGCTCCATCGCCCACTTTTTGCCGAATTCTGGATGCATTGCGTGTTGAATGGCGAAACTAAACGCCGCGCTTTGCCTTGAACTTGACACAAGGCGAAGAAATTAAAAAATAAAAAAAATATTTAATATCCTGGAGGGAAAAAGCGTGATAATATATACATAATTACTGTAAAGTATTCAAAACACTGATTTCACAAATAACGTGTTTGAAATTATATACAAAGAAGTAACTAATAATAATTTGAGTTAAGGTTGAGGCCAGTCGTGGCGCAGCGGCACGATGTGTGACTGTAAAACCGACTGGTTGTGGGTTCGATTCCCACTCGAGGAGATGAAATATTTACTTAAAATTTATATTTCCATTTCTTCGCTCTGGCGTCGAGGCTAAGCGCGGCGTTGAGTTCTGCCACTCAACACGCAACGCCTCCAGAATTCGGCAGAAAGTGGGGAACAGAGTGTTTTGATACTAGGTTCCCTCTGCCTACCCTGCTGTGTGCGGGATACAGCGTGAAGCTGATTTTTTAACTAATAATAATATATTTTTATACAATGAAAATTAAATTGCATTATAAAAGTTAAGAAAAAGCAACACTAAAATCCAGTAAAATGGTGAAATTACAAGTCATTATACGTTTTCTGCGAATACTTAATTGCATTTAGTATAAAAATTTCACATTAACGCCAGCTAGGAAATGTTACTTCTCTTTCATAAATAAACTCTCCGGGAGCTGAAAGGACAATTTAATTTCATTATACAACTTTATCCATACTGTGGTACAAAATATATTTAGATTTACTAGTATTATTATATTTTTTATTTTTCAACTTCACGCTGTATCCCGCATGTCGCAGGATAGGCAGAGTGAGCCTATTGTTAAGACACTCCGCTCTCCACTTTTCAGCGAATTCTGGTGGCATTGTTTTGGGTGGCGAAACTCAACGCCGCGCTAAAAATATTAAATATTTGATTTCCTCGAGTGGGAATCGAACCAACAACCTGTCGCGTTTACAATCACACGCTTGTGATCCTGCGCCACTACTAGCATTACTATATATTCTTGAAACTGAAAAATGTATGAATGTAATTTTTATTACTGTATCTCATAGGAGGATAGGAGGATACATGGGTTCAGAAGAACTCAGGCATTTGAAAGGCTCGCGTGCGGACATAAGTCTAACACGTAGAAGCCCTCTATGAGATTGTGTATTTGATATGACGTATCATTCTTGAAAAACCACGTAGGAATGGTCCATCGTAGTTTTTTGTTAACACGTACTTTAGGAAACAGAAATAAAGAAAGTAAGGGTATATAGAACAAGATGGACTAATCTGGGATGTTTTAAAGGAAATAACTGACGCTCACCTTTTCAAGAAAGACATTGAAAAATTGGTGAACGGTGACTCGCTCCGCAATAGATGGGCCCCCACTAATCGGCGTAATGCCTTGGGCGCAACATCGTCGTGGTCGGCTAAGGGTGTCGAGAGGTGTGCACCGGTTTCACCATCACGAGGAGCTCGTGAGCGGGTTTCCCCGCTATTACGCAGGTTGAGCACTTCCACCCTTTCGAGCATACAGCTCTTGCGCTCCACTCTGG
>DWQW01004276.1:0-20245 GCA_018249695.1 Heliconius erato demophoon | reverse complement strand
ATTTCTAATGTTGTACTATTTAATTAATTAGATTACGGTAAATTTCAATGAAATTATTGTTATTTATTAATAAAAGAACGTTTTATTTTCATTTTGCACACATTTTGCGGTATAACTAATTAATAAATGCACAATACCCTCATTTATGAAATTATATAAATAGAGTGAATTAATTTAATAAAACTCTTACAAATTAGAAATAAAATTACTAACAGACGTTTGATTGTTAAGTAACTTCACTAAATTTCAAAGTGGCTAATACTTTCAAGTGTTCCAAGCGTGAATTATACTCTCATACATTGAAGGAGGAAAAAAACTTGAAGCAATCAATATTAGCTATTAATATTTCTTAAAGAAAAGTATCATGTTTCTGTAGACAACATATGTTTTATTATTAGCGACATTCAAAGGAATCTTATTCGTTCCTTTAATAAAGAATGGACAGAAGCGTCCCGGTAAAAAGATTCGTTTTTTAAAAAAACAACGAAAATTGGTTTGATTCTGAATATTTGTTAACTTTACTAATCATTGAAGAAGTAGCACCTTTGAACTCACCATCGACGTCGTCTGGAAAACGTGGAAGACCCTGTGTCCCTATGGGGACTCATCAGAATCAACGAAGAGGTGAAAATACCGCGCTATTTAGTGAATATGGCTTTGGACACATCTACAATGCCAACGTTCAGGGCTTACGTTCCATAGGAGAATTAGAAGCAAAACTCGTAGAAAAACTAAGGCTTGCTGACCGAGATACAATATTTGAATCTCATAGAAAACGCAAGCCAGAGAAAAATGCTATCGGATCAAGAGGAATTGAGTGTTTTCATTGATTTGGACTTAACAAAAGCGCAATACATGTATTTAAGGAATCTAACAAACGAATGAGATCCCAAGAATGCACAAGGTGCACAAGAATCCCGTAATAAGGACTTTCAAAGATTTCGCCTACATCATGCCAGAAAGTGCTCTCAATCAGTTACAAATGAGGATGTATTTCATACTCTTCTCTACACATCAGATCCATACAATTCCAGTCATAGAAAAACATACGAGTAGCAAAAGTGTGAAGGCACTTGATGAAGATACCCTAGATCTTTTAAAAGTGAATCAACTTATTATGGATCCTGAAGTTCACCAAGTATAATTAAATATAATATACTCGTTATGTAATATACATTCATTTCTAATATTATTCTACTTGTAAAACAATTTTTGTAAATTTTATATTTCATTAACTAAGTATGTGTAATCATAACTATTAATTTCTTACTCAAATAGATAACAGCTTAAGAAACATTGTTTATTAATAAACTAATTTAATAATACATTTTTATTACTACTATAAGTAGTGTGGACTAAGGAAATTAAATAATCTTTTTTTCATTATTTTTTTAATATATATATACTCCAATAAAAGTATAATATCTGAACTTTATCTTAAGCGCAATTTTATACTTTATGCTTATGCAAAAATTCAATTGTTTATCTTAACAAATAAAAAAGTTATCGATTTATGATCTGATACAGACCTCGATTGCCCATAGTGCAGCGCTGCGCTGCATTTCATCTTAATTTTAATCGGTTGAAGCGTCTGTTTTTAATACCAATTAGGAATATTGATATCAATTTAAGCTTCGAAATTATAATCGTAGTTTGCTAAACAGTGTTATATTATACCAGTGCAAAAATAACAGCATAAGAAACACTTTATCTCTAATTCGGGGCAACAATGACGTATTATGACTTTTTGAAATAATGCTGGAGACGCAATGCGCGGTGTTTAGCTTAAATAAGAAAATAAGCTAAATATAAATTCATTCGATTCAGGGATTGAACCTGCGTCCATCGCTTACAGTGAGACGCTAATGTGTACAAATATATTGTCGAATTAGAATTAGTGAAATACGACCAATGGTTTAGAACCGTAGGGTTAGGGGACAATGGCTTCAACCTTCTTCTTACTTGTTCAGCTTCACGCTTCATCCTGCAGCCTAAACACAGCGATAACTTACTAACAATACATTGCTTTCTATACTTTTCTATATATATATATATATATATATATATATAACACTGCCTACCCTGCTATGTGCGGGTTACAGCGTGAAGGTGATTTATTTTAACGTCAACATGTATTATTATACGTGCCAATTTGTTCTCTAGTAACACGTTAATGTCACTTACTTCCTATTTTTATACCGAACGTACATATATATATATATATATATATATATATATATATATATACGTTCGGTATAAAAATAGGAAGTAAGTGACATTAACGTGTTACTAGAGAACAAATTGGCACGTATAATAATACATGTTGACGTTAAAATAAATCACCTTCACGCTGTAACCCGCACATAGCAGGGTAGGCAGTGTTAAGGCAGTCCGTTCCCCACTTTAACCGATTTTTTTGAGTCATTGCGTGTTGAGTGCCGGAACTCAACGCCACCCTTTTTGCTTGGACAGTGACACCAGAGCGAAGAAATGCAAATATAAATTTAAGTAAATATTTGACTTTATAAGCATAAAAGTGAAATTATTGTCAAATGTGTAATGTTTTATTTAATGTTTTAATGTACTTTATAGGGCAAAAAAATAAAAATATTAGCTTCTCCTACATATAAACTATAAATATGTTCTCAATCCAAAATTTTTACTTCACGTATTAATATATTATAGAACTTACATATATAACTATATATCTTTATAAGATGTATAGATATATAGTTTTTTAGTTAAGGCACCATAAAATGTAACAGTATTAACAATAGGCGTTAAAGCTGCGGCCACATTGGCAGCGGGTAAATGGGCGACACTAATTGAAACCTGCGGTCGGTAGAGAGCAGTTGTGTTATTATGAAATTAGTACTTGATATTGTTAGTTTTTTATAATTTATTATCTTGTTGGTGTGTGAATATGCTACTTTTTGTTGTATTTGTACTATAGGATACCATCTCTTTAAGTCGATAAATAAAACTGTGTCTGAAATTTGCAGAGAATTTAGTATCAAGTCACTCTTTTACTCAGCGTTGTTGTAAGGATGTCTTAATATTAGGTGCTAAGTAGTGAAAACAGATGCGTTTAACATTTTTAGACCAATTTTCGAGAAATTACGGTTTAAGTGGTGAAACTCAATGCCGCGCTTTGTGTCGTTACCAGAGCGAATATATAATGATGTACGTTGCGCCAGAAGGGACTCACGGCCGCAAGAACATACTTTTTTTAACTTCAGGCTCTTTTTAGGGTAAGCACATTGAACCTGGGGATTTAGTGCTTAGACACTCCGTTTCCATTAAATCACTACCATCTTCCATCTGAATTCTGGCGCTTTGCCACATTACCAGAGCGAGAAAATGAAAATATTCGATATTTCATTTCATCGAATGAGAATTGAACCCACAATATGCACCTATGCCACGACTGGCCTCACGAACGTATCTTCTCGTTTATAAAGAAATTTAATATATTTATAATCCAAAAGGTATGTGTTTGACATTTTAAAATATTAGAAAACTTTATGCACGTTGTATGCAAAATTCAATATTTCCGTTCAGCTTATACAATATCAGAATTTAGTAGAAAGTCAAGCACCGCTACGTGCTACGTGCTACGTATGCACTTGAAACTTAAATGAAACGTAAGCATAAGGTCACCGCTCCCTTGATCTTTTCTCACCCTATCTAACCAATTCTGAGCTTACTAATATCACTATCGTCCGTACTTACATTGTACGTGGTGTAAGATGAAAATTTTACTTTGTGGTTTTATATATGTATGTATTTTTAAATTGTTATTCTACACTTAAGGAAGAAAATTATCTTGGAAAACGTCCGTTGTCCTATTTATTGAAAATTTCAGCTCTTTTTGCCGAATAAAAATTTTTAACAATAATGTGAGGCCAGTCATGGCGCAGCGGCACGAGGTGTGACTTACGACGTAAAACCGACTGGTTGTATATTCGATCCCCACTCGAGGAGATGAAATATTTACTTAAATGTATATTTCCATTTCTTCGCTCTGGTGTCGAGGTTAAGAGCGGCGTTGAGTTCCGCTACTCAACACGCAATGTGGGGAATGGAGTGTCTTAACACTAAGTTCTCTCTACCTATCCTGCTGTGTGCGGGTTACAGCGTGAAGCTGATTTGATTTGGCAATAATGTTTTATGGTAGAACTAAAATAAGATTTAATAATAAAAGAAAAGAAATAAAAGCAGCTAAGGTACGTTGTAATGAGTGTGTAAGAATTTAAATTAAATGTATGGCTTAGTGGTTAAAGTGTTCGGACGTTATCCAAGAGGTGCGAGTTCCAGTTTAAGCTATATTATTATTTTTACACTCTACATATTATATTCCTACAAATAACTTACGTAACTTACCCTGCAGAGATTCTAACAACATAAATAAGTTGTAAGAAGCGTATAAAAATTTCGACGTAGTTTGATAAGAACGTAGGGCTTAGTGGTTAGAGCGCCTGGTCGGTTTCCAGGAGGCGCGGGTTCGAGTCCCGCTACGTTCAAAATTTTTATACGTTTTCTAAATAAGTAAGCTTATAAGAATTTTAGCATCTTGATCTGAACGTGTAGCTTGATAGAAAAGTAATTTTGTTTACTAAATGTGGGATAACAAAATTTCAAAATTTCTAAATATAAAACGAAAATATACGTTTTCTTTATATTTTAGATTTATATATATATATATAAAAGAAAAGATAAAATGTATGTTACATTACATTTTCGTTAAAATTTTAATATGAGTATTTGACAACAATTAATCACATTGGCGAAACATATATCTTCCTAATTTTATTCGAACCCTCAATAACAACGCTTAACACCGGCATATTTTGAAAAGAATACTCAAAAAAAATCTAAGTCGCGTCCGCCTATAACATAAGCTGCATACCATTTCACCGGTATGGAGTAGAAATTAATTAGAAGAGGTTGGCAAACTTGGGCGTACCGTCGCTTATTGGGCTCTAACAGAATATATACGACGCGACGTACGGAACCCGCGGCTCTTTGATAACCTTAAAGTACAAGTGAATGTTGTTTTTTGTTATAACTAATATGTATATCAATAAATGTAACGTGCGTTGTTTAAATAAAACTGGCAATCAGTATAAATTTATTGTTGTTATTCAACGCGTAACCTTATGTGTCCTGTAAAAAAAAAAAAAAATGTAATCATAAAAAAATAAATGAAAGGACGAAAAAATAATGTAATTCTGTTTGGTGAACTAATAATATTATATGAATATTTTTTTCTTTATTTTTTTTTCATATTGGGCTTCAAATATCTTTTAGCTAGCTAAACATATCAGCAAAATTTCAATCCAATGGATAGCTAAAAGTACAGTTTAAAGATTTAGATCTGTGTACATATATAAAATTTATATTTATTCTACTATATTTTTATTAGATGTTTACAGTTAATTAGAAGTAAAAATAAAACTTATTATCATCATCATTATCATCATGGCTCTTTTGATGCTCACTGGGACAAAGGCCGCTTTCAAGTTTTCTCGCCATCCGACCACGCCACGTTGACCTCTAATTCAAATACTTTCAATATAAACATTTCTTCGAATGAAAATAGATATCACAATTGTCCTCGTGTGAAATGAATGAAAGAATTTATTTGGTAGCATCTAAAAAACAATTAATACACAGCAAAAATCTTTCGTTTCGTTTCAAAGTAAAATCGTCTATTCACCGTAACGTTACCGATTTGAAATATGGATATATATGGAAAAGAATATGTTGGCATTTTGCCCGAGTTTACAGGATACCGTAGCTTGAGGCATTGAAATTCAGCTGAATTTTGACACATAAATGTTTCAAATATGAATATTCATATGACATTTTTGTGTTACGTTTGTTATTTACTAAACTGTTTTCCTATCTATGTATTTCTAGTTGTAGAAGCTTTATAAAATTCACGTTTTTTAGTAGTAACAGCAATATCATAACTGCCTAAATAAATTTATTCATACTAGCGGTGCCAAACGTCTCGATTTGTAGCCTAAAATTAAATGTCCCATCCCATTTTTTACAATTTATTCCGCATAATGCGAACTATCTTTCTAATTACTGATTTTGCAATTAGTTACTGGCAATTTCATAAAAAAATAAATAAATATATTCGTAAATTTTCGTATAGCTGTTCTTCTTCTTATTCTTCTTTAAAACTCAAATAGATTCATAAATAAAATACTGATTATTTTATTTTTTTCGCCTGCTTTTGGCAAAAGATTCTCTCTTTCTACTTCAAACGTTTAAAAATCTCGCTGTTCTCCGAGATAATATATGATAACGCTGATTTATACCACTTACATAAATTAAGTGTTGTATACGACACACGACATAATTTAAACGTCCAAGGTAACTTCGACTTCTCTTATATCGAAACAATTAATATGATCGAAAAATGGACTATTGGACACAAAAAGATTTTTTCAATCTGAACCAGTTATTGTTAAGATTAGTGCAATCGACTAAATAAACTAACTCATTAGCTTTTATAATATTTATATAGATTACAATTACATAACAGCGTTTCATTTAATTTAAAGTAATTTCAATATAACATTATTTTCATATTCCACCTGCCGCATAATCTTTTTATAACCTTAATATTTTCATGTCATTTATATTTTTTTGTATGATTATTATTTTATTATATTTATTCTTTATTTTAAATTTATTATTTCTTTTTAATGGATATAGCATGTAATACACAAATAAGAACAGAACTAACTACTGTGCTTAAAAAGAGAAAATTTTGCATGTAGGCAGGTAAAGAGTGTAGTACTGCATTATGACAAAGATTTCATGATATTCCTACGAGAATAGGAAAAGGGGTTTTTCTATTTAACGTCTTACAGTCCATGTAAAAAAGTTGCGGGCGACGACTATACTGTGTATTCTTTAATATACACAACCTGTTGTAAATAAATCAAAATACCTAATAAAGAGAGTAGAGAATAGTGGCATAGTCAGAATGAGTGGGTGTTTCGCGCTCTTGGATCGCGGTATCTCAAGCGAACAGACGCCATTAAGTTTTTAGGATAGCCCCATAGAAATTAGTTGTAGCGTTTTTTTTTGATATATGCCTGAAATAAATATTTACTTCAGTCAGGAATGAACTTGTGACTATCACAGTAGTATAATAGTTTGTAGATTTAGGCGAACGTCTAAGAAATATTTGCTTAGTTATAGTTTTTATGTTCATACAAATATTTAATGATAATAATTAGGATAATTGTTTTTTAGCTTTATTCTGTATTCTGCACATTGCAGACTAGACAGAAGGAATCTTGGATCCAAGTGTTAACACACTCCGTTCTTCATTCAGATACTTCCGTCTCGCCGACTTTCAGCTAAATCCTCGAGGCATTGTGTGTTGAGTGGCGGAACTCAACGCCGCGCTTTGTTTCGTTGTCAGAGGGACTAAGTAACTTTTTATTTATTTTTATTTATTCTCTATTCTAGTACACGAAGTTTGGCGTTAAGTTTCCACATTCAATAGGCAACGTCCCGAAAAGTGAGCGGAAAATGGTAAAAGAAATATCTTAGCTTTACGTTCCCTCTATGTATTCTGTTATGTGGGAAAAAGAGTGAAACTGAAAAAAAAATATGTATATAAATCTAAAGATTTTTAAGAGTGCAAGAAATTTTTCATATTAGTATTTAGTCTTTGTCACGGTATAATTGATTTCATAGTAAGATATGTAAAGCACATTTAAATAAACGCCTCCATTAAGAGACAAGAGTCACTTGTAAACGCTAGTGGTGCAATTTCTAACACTTGACACCCTTTAAGTAGTAGGAAGTGAAATAATAATATTCGTTATCACTTGATACTTGAGTACTTTATAATTTATGTGAATAGCATTAGAGTGTTATTCGTATCACGCTATATCCCACATTTAGTAAAGTCCTTTCTCATTTTCTGCCCAATTTCCAAAACTTTGCTTGTTTATTGGCGGAACAAAATACCGCGCTTTGTCTTGTTACTAGAAAATACAAATAATTCATTCAACAATCGAATCTACAACCGTTGCATTTATAAACATACGCTGCCGTTGCGTCATGAACAGCCTAAATTCTAATAGTTATCTGGTCAATTTTAAAAGCCATTATGACCAGACATCATATCTTCTCTGTTAAGAATTTCTTTCTAAGCATTAGCAGGACCTTGCTAATGCTCAGAAGTTAACTTTCTATAAAATATGTATAAAATGCAACGTTTTCATTTAAAAATTATAACAATTGACCTAAAATCGCTACTCGCTCCGCTCATCACTAAGCCATAATCTATCCAGTGTCGTAGGGCGTAACCGTGAATGTAATGAACTAATGATGCTGACGCATTCCTCGTTACCGGTCTTCTAACAGACAACGGTATACTTACGTGCAAAATATACAAAAAAAAGTTTACTTAAATACTATATTGTTTATATTGTTTTTATTTATCTAAGTAAATAAGAAATGAACAATAGTAAATTTCTGTGGAAAATCTGTGATGTAGTATGTAGACAACTTTTTTGGCTTCGCATTGTACAGCGCATATAGCAAGGTAGCTAGGATACCTAGTGTTAAAACATTCTGTTCCGCGCTTTCTGTAAATTTTTCGAGACATTACGTGTGTTGCGGAACTCACCACCGGCCTTTGACTCGTAACCAACGCAACGACATGTAAATAACTCATTCCGCGGAATAGAAATCGAACCCACAACCGAAACATTTAAAGTAGTAAATATTTTTTTAAAATTAAATGCACGAATCGAGTCTACTTTGTATGTTTTTTTTCTGAACCATTGCGTTTACCTTCACATACTGTTCAATTACGATTACGATGGCCTCAATTACAATATGTTATACCAATTACTATAATAGCCATAAAATTTTCCTCACGTCATACATTAAGAAAATATCGTTTTTAAAATATAAAATAAGTCGATGAAAACTTGTGATTCAGTTTTAAAGTGGACACGATGTAAATATGAGCTCTTAGATCTAATATTCTAGCGACGTTACACAACTTCGTACTAAGATAGACATCGAGATATGTAAAACTTGGCATGCGGGTACTTTTAGTTGAGGCATCGCATATATAATGTCTTGACTGCCATTTGAAATTAATTTTGCAATACTAGAAACATGACCTGGTTTCTGGAATCGGAATGAATTTTATGTAAATTTGATGTAAGTAAATTGTTAGAAAGAGATAGAAGTAGCATTGGGAAGTATATTTTTAAATGAAATATATGTGAATCGAAACCGTTGTTGATTCATCGGCACAGCATCTGACTGAAAACGAATTAATTTAGTAAGTTTTTTTTGCTCTGGTAACAAGACATCATCCAGCGTTGTGTTCCACCATTCACCGCGTAATTTTTAGAATACTGAGTGATGTGTAAGGAACGAAACTGTGTTTTAACAGTAGGATCCCTCTGATTACCCTACTTATGCGAGGTACAGTGTGAAGCTAAAAAAAAGAATTATAGTTACCAAATACATTTTGCGAGGTAATTTTTCTGTTTTTTTTTTTGAGTTCTTCTATGAGCCCAAATCCAAGTACAAAGAAATTTTGCATTTAAAAATTAATCTTAATAATTTTTTACTGGGGTTTTCAGTTCCGCTGCTCAATAAGCAATGTGTGTAGGATATGTGAAAAATACAATTTGTTTCTATTTTCAATTAATAAAATAGTCATAATTTTTACTACTACTACTATTTACTTATAATGAAACTATTATAATCGGCTTGAACGAATTCCAAAAAGCATGAGTTCGAGTCCTGCTGTGATCGAATTTTAATACATTTAAAAAAAAATGATATTTTTATCTTTTCATATTTTCAGCTAATCTAAACATTCATTTAGAAATTTTTATCTAACCAATTTTCATTGGCTGCACTCGACTCGTGTTCCTCAATATAAAATATTATTATATTACAGAAAATCGATTTAAAAGAAAATACTCGTCGTTTTCAACTAAACCCGAATGATTTTTATATTTCAAATTTATATTGACAAGCTTTAAAGCTTACTTAGAAATGGTGTTTTAAAATAAATTATGAAAAAATCGAAAAGTGCGAGTCGGTCTCGCCCACGGAGGCTTTCGTGCCAATTTCAGGATTAGTCAACGGGTAATAAAACTTATAACAGTTGACAAACTTAAATTGCGGGCTTAAAAACTCTTTTTGTATGAAATAAACTACAAATATAACTTTGTAATGGTTTTTTGACGTGAATGTGTTCATAAATTTGCTACCATATGGGGACAATCAAAATAACTGAATGATAGAAAAACTGAGTTTGGCTTTGTAGTTTCGAATCCATCCTCTGCATCGAAAATAAAAATATACCACTGGATAGCTAAAGAATCAAATAACTTTTTAATTTTTTTTTAAACGAGAACTATGACGCATCGCGCTCGGTGGAGGGGAAAGCGACGCCATTCTGAGGTTTCAATCGTATCGAGATTTGCAATTAGGATTTTTTCCTTCTGTCGTATTGTATATTGTTTACACATCGTGCCAAATTTCATAATTGAAAGTCCACGGAAAGTACTTTATATAAGTTTTGATTACGAATTTCATATTCATTATTTTCATTATTTCTGTTCTGTAAGGGATCTTAGATATAAGTATATGACGCTCAACTTGATATGTTCACGTGATCTTGAGACCAATGGTCTTGACAGACGGACAGACGGACAACAGAGTGATAAGGGTTCCATTTTAACGTTTTGAGATACGGAATCCTAAAAATGGAAAATCTGAATATACATAATTTTTGTAAATATTTATTGAATTTATTAATAAAAACAATATCGGAAAACCCATATCGCCCTTATAGCTCTACTACATTCCCTAACCTACTTACAAATACCAAAATGTCAACTTTTTAAGTCTAATAATTTCATCTGTGCGTTGTCTGCCAGTTACTCAGTGACATTTGAGTTTTATATATTTACATAAATACACTATTCCGTAAGGACAGGTATTTAATACTTATTTAGAAAACGTATAAAAATTGGAACGTAGCGGGACTCGGACCCGCGCCTTTTTAATTAAATTTTTATACGTTTTCTAAATAAGTATTTTTCTTTCCTAGGTGTGGAATAACACTTTTAAAAAATATTTAAAGATATTAATTATTTAAATCTGCTCCAAATGTAAAATGTAACGTACAATATTATAATTTGGACGCCGCTAGTTAGTGGGACACATAGCGCATCAAGCACAGGCCACTCGCTGTTGGAACATTATGGTAATTTTATAGGAAGTTTCCAAGCAACACTCAGGTTGAGCTACACATTGCTATTTGGAATGAAAAGTTTTTTGTTTTTTAAAATCGATGAGACGCAGGGACACTAGTGTGTGATTTTAACGCAATGGTTGTCAGTTCGATTCACGCTCGTGGGAATGGAATAATACTTTCATTTTGTCGCTCTAGTAACGACGCAAAGTGCGGCGTTGACGTCCACCACTCAACGCGTCATTCCAAGAATTCAACGGAAAGTGGGAAAAGGAGAGCTTCCCTCTGCCTACCATGCAAAACAGTATCTAACTGTTTTGCATGGTAATGGCTTAAATTTTTTTTTTTCTATAAATTGAGACCGTCGTGGCTCAGTGCACAAGCGTGTGACTGTGAACGCGACGGGGTACCCTCTAGGTACACTACTCGGGAGAAGATATTATTATTTATTAATATTTTCATTTCTCCGCTCTAGTAACAAAGCGTGGCGTTAAGTTCCACCACTCAACACGCAATGCTTCAAAAATTATTATATTATAGCATCAGCGCATAATGTATGTAAAATTTATTACAAAGTGGACAATGAAGTTGTGCAGGAAAAGCGTGAAAATGTTTTCTTGTGCACGATCATTATTGAAACAAATTATATATTATATATTACGAGTAATTAAACAAATAATATTTTTTAACTCGTAATTTCATAGCTACAGATCATTGAATTCACACAGATAGGCTTTCGAAGAAAAGGAAAAAACCGAAATATTTGTAAAGACAGATTCAAAAACAAATAAAATATAAGAAAAGATTTAGAAACAACAAAAGAATATTATCACAAAATTGGTCGTTTGCGGTATAAAATATATCGTTACTGGAAAAATCTAAAAATACTTTTATTATTCCCTAGCAATGTACTCCCGATTGAGAACATAAATTTTGCAGAACGTGTTCTAGTATAACTGAAATTGTTTTCCGAGGATCATTTCGTACTGTTAGTTAGTTTAGGTAACTTTAAATATTTTATTTGAATCGCTAGTGGCACATATATATTTAAATGGGGATCTCAGGGAGAAATCAAATTCAATTCTCTTTTTCTTCGATTTTTTTAGCTTCACTTTTTGCCCCTAGTGCGGTAGCCAGGGAGAACAGAGAACCAAACACTCACTCACACTCTCTGAATACCTCTTTCGTCTCGTCCGTAACATTAATCTCTTCATGCTTACTTTGCGGGGGGTCTCATGGACATAATTAGTAAAAATTTCAAATGTATATCACAATTCATGAGATACAGCCTAGTGACAGATGGACAGACAAGCAGACAGACAGACAGCAGAGTTTTAGTAATAGTATCCTGTTTTACATTTTGAACCCTAAAAACAAATCAACTGCATAACAAGCATAATGCAATTTACCAATTAAAGAGTAATGAATATATATATACTTTTATTATACAAATTCTTATTAATTCTTTTTAAATTCTTCTTAAATATAAATTGTTATAAAAAGATACATCTAAAAATATAAAAATAATTCTTCCGAGGGTGAGACAAGTTTCCAAGCTATCGGTAGCTAGGGCTCCAGAGAGAGAAACCTGTTGACAATACGCTCCGTCTCACGTAAGCCTGTCTTCTACTTTCGGTTCTTGATCCAACAGCTAAGCGATAACCTTTTAAGATGTTGGTCGAGGCTTTTCGCTATTAAACCTTTAATTGAAACCACTATTGACACAATGATAGTTGTATTGACATCCCACATGGCGGTAATCTCATGGGCTAAGTCCAAATGTTTAGACAGCTTAGAGTAATTGTTGTTATCAGCTTTTAACAATAAATATAAGGCATACTTGAGCACATTCTATTTATACAAGGTTTTAAAGCTGTTTTCTTAGCAATTATTGTCTTAAGTATCACCCTGTATCCTCAATATAGCAGGGTGGCAAACATAGTGTTACGAAGTACCTAACAGACTCCACACACCGCCCCATTACTAATACATAGCGCAGTAAGTTGAAAATAATTCATTCCCCTAATTGGGACTCGAATCCACATTTTCACTTTTACAATAAGGATATTCTTACTTTGAACTTGTTAAAAAAATCCAACAAGTTCGACACTTTCCAAATCTGTAAGTACCGTCTTCAAAGGTTAACGTGCCTGATCGCTCTCTTAAAGTATATTCAACAGCTCATTAATCGGGGACACGGTAGGAGCTGACTGCGGTAAACTATAGTGGCCCCGCCATTAGCGTCTTCATCTATCTATAAGAATATATACCTTTTTATATAATACCTTTTTGCTTTTGTAGGCGTTTTAGAAGAAATTGTTTTATATTATGTGCATGTTATTTTAATTTTTATGTTTTTTATTAACAATTTCAAAAATTAATTGATGTTTAGAAATTTGCGTTTTACATAATAATGTAGATAACAGGAATGATATAATATACAGCTACTAGAATCTAAAGTTTTTGGCAAAATAAAGAACATATTGAATAGTTAACCCAGAATTATATTTTGTGTTACAAAATCTAAAAAAAATGCGTAACGGAGTGATAAGACACTAACAGTGTGACTGTAAACACAGCGTTTGTGAGTTCATTTGCCACTCAGGGGGAAACATATTTTCATTTCCTAGTACTTTTAACAAGAGTTACTAAAAGTCAGTTACAAAAGTATTAAAGCAAGTAAGATGCCTTTCCTGGCTCCATTTCTAAAGAGAAACGCTGACGGCGCGGCATTGATGCAGAATAGCTTCTTTGACTTTAAAGTGTCATACAAGGCTTCCGATCCTTAGCATTTTCCTCGACCCACTAATTAAGGAAATGAACGTTTTTAATTTTTTTTAGTTTCACGCTGTATTCCTAATATAGCAGGATAGAAAAAGGAAACCTTGTATAAAGACATCCTCATTATCCGCCCATTTTCAAAATTTTGTGTTGAGTGGTGGATTTCAATACTGCAGAAGAGCGAGGGAATGAAAATAATTCCTTTCTCCGAATGGGTATCGAACCCACAACCTCTCGAATCTATAGTCAGACACTGTGCCACGATCGCCATTTTTCTGTTTTTAACAAATGTTTTATCATGGGAAAGGTGACTTACACGATGTATTTTTTAATTCCATACATTTTTTTTATTAGACCAATTGGTTAGATATACTTAAGACCAAACAAACTCCTCAACGCTTTATATTATCGTTTTAGTATTCATAAAATATTTTTCTGTACAGCCTCAATAGTATTATTATTTATTTTTTCAATATTCTCATTCCTCGCTCTTCGCGTAGCACACAAGATGTACAGAAGACTTATGACAAAACAAATTACTTTTATTGGTTTACTTTTACGGCTTATTTGTTAATATTGGAAATAAAATAAAAATACATAAATATGTAACTAAAAGTGCTTTTATTTTATTTATTTAGTATTTACATATATATATACCTACTCGTATATAAAGACAAATATAGCGCGGTGGAACAGCGTCTGGTTATAAGCTAGGGTTATGGGTTTGTTGCTCACTGGAGAAAATTGATCTATTTTTATTTCTGTTCCACTCAGTTAAAACGCGGCTTTTGTTAGTTTAATAAGAATATAAGAAGCCGTCATGACGCAGTGGTTCAAAATCGCAATATAAACATGACGAGGGGGTTCGATTCTCATCCGGGGAATGAATTATTTTCATTTTTTGTCTCTCAAAAAATCAAAAGAGTCTCTTGAAAACTGGGAGGTAGGTGGGGGACAGAGAGTCTTGACACTAGTTTTGTTTTGTTTAGCCTCGCTAAAAAACGATAACATAACGTGGAAGTGTTTTTTTTGTTTAGAAAAATACAGAATTGTATACACAAGACGTATTAAAAGAACAAATTAATCAACTTGTCTTACAAACCTAAACCTATAAAGCTTCACGTATTTCTTTTATTTGTATTTCAAGTTTACAGAAGTAGTATTAGATAAAATTTTCCATTTCCGCCTTTATACGTCTCATTAGCTATAATTTAATACGAGTAGGTATTTCACTGAAGGAATTTCTACCATATTTCAGCTTTCGGGCGGTCGTTCAGATTACTTGGAGGCTTATTTGATAAGCTTAAGCGATAACCGTTGTATAGAGAGGTAGGCTGACCCAGTTTCTTCAGTGCACAATAGTAGAAATAAACATGTATATATAAATAATACTTATGTACAATTCACTAGCCTCAGGGAAATATAAAAGCAGAAGATATAATATAAAATTAAAATGAAAATATTAATGCAACATTGTTATTTATTTTCATTTGATAATACGGGTGAACTAGCAAATAAAATGTATTTCTATATATATATATATAAGAATATATAGATATATATATAGATTAAGATTTCTAGTCATCACCTGCGGCTTCTCCCCGTGGCCATATGGAAATAGCTAAAAGTTGCGTATAAAACACATCTGAGTGCCTGAGGTAATATAGTAGGGTTACATTAAAATACTTATATATAGCCTTTAATTTATTTCATGTTTTTACTTTATATCTAATATACATTATTTTTCAATTCGAGGTCAGTAGTCGTGGTGCAGAGGCACACGCGTGTGACTGCAAATGTGGGTTCAATTCCACTCGACAAAATTAAATATTTAAATTTTCAATCCTTCGCTCTGGTGTCGAAGCATAGCGTGACGTTGAGTTCCACCATTTAACACGCAATATCTCCATAATTCGGTGTAAAGTAGGGAACAGAAGTGTCTTAATGGGAACGGAGTGTTTTAAAACTAAGTGTTCAGATTCCTTTTGCCTACCTTGTTATGTGCCGAATACATCGTGAATCTATATTCTGCATGATTACCAAAAGCACATATGCCTCTCGCATCTTAGACCTCGTGTCGCCCCCGCCTATGTTTGAGAAGATAATTTTCTTCTTAATTAACTCGCAGTTGAATGCCGCATATAATTGGGCCATCGGAACGCGTGTGAAGTGGCGCTTGCAGATAACTTATTGTGAAAGCCTTTTTTATAATTAAAAAAGGTTTAATTAAATTTTAGATTTATCGCTTTTGTTTTGTCAAAACGGTATGTTTGTTGAGAGTTTCTTGGGATTCCGGAATATTGTCAGTCAGTCTGTATTGTAATTTATATTTATTTAAGTATTTTTTTAAATATTAGTGGGTAGTTTGTTTATGTGAGTCGTAAGTTCAGATGTAACGAAAACGTAAATAGCTGTTGAATGGAAAAATAAATATACTTGCCCGCGAGGCTTCGCCCGCTTGAACTATATGAATATTTATTTAATATTAATTAAGTGTATTTATTGGAAATTATAATTACTTATACTGTTAGACACTTAGAAAATTGTATTTTCTTTATGATTTTATTTAGTTTTGTTTGCAAAAATCTAGGTAGGTGGTAGGTACGCGCATAGAAAAAGCGGCATCTACGTAATTTCTGGGATGAAAAATAGATAATAGATAGAAATATTTCTGGGATAAAAAAGATCTAGCTGTTCCGGAGATTAGCTCGGACAAACAGAACTTAACGACTGATAAACATTTTAAAATTCTTTGTGTGTGTCTTGGTATCCTGTAATTAACTATATGGACTTGGAAACACACGATGATTTTAAACTACGGACAGATACTTCAATGCTATTTATATGTATAGAACAATAATTTGTATACAACAAATCTCTATTTAACTAGCTACAAGTACTTCCAAGGACTAAGCTGTTCTAATGCCACTTGCATTAGGTGGGTGGGGGAACTCCATACACCAGAACGAAGAAATGAAAATATTAAATATTTAATTTCCTCTAGTGGGAATCGAACCCACAACCTGTCGCGTTGACATTCTAATACTTGTGTCTCTGCGCCACGACTGACCTAAATACTGTATTATTAATATAGCAAATGTACACAAATACTGCAATAAGCGTAAACTCAAATGGTTATTCGAAAATTTTAGTTTATATCAAAGCCTAGATGCTATCGGACCCTCTTCAACGTACTGATATTTTAGCAGCGTTTAATTTAGTTGGAACAATTAGTAAGCCGTAATTTAAATTTGCTGTACAAAATACTCTGGTGCCTAATTCGTGCTGTCTGATGAAGTGGTTTACGCTCGTTATATTGTTTAGTATTGGAATTTGTGGGAAATTATAGTTAAGTGACAGTTAAGTGGAGGCCAGTCGTGGCGCAGCGGCACGAGGAGTGACTGTAAAACCGACTGGTTGTGGGTTCGATCCCCACACGAGGAGATGAAATATTTACTTAAATTTATATTTCCATTTCTTCGCTCTGGTGTCGAGGTTGAGCGCGGCGTTGAGTTCTGCCTCTCATCGCGCAATGCCTCCAGAATCCAGCAGAAAGTGGGGAACGGAGTCTTAACACTAAGTTCCCTCTGCCTACCCTGCTGTTTGCGGGATACAGCGTGAAGCTGATTTTTTATAGTTAAGTGATGTCATTATTGAGGCCGTGGTAGCGCAGTAGCACAGTGTGCAACTACAAACGTTATAGTACCGCATACGATTCACATTTAGGAGAGTGAAATATTTTCATTTCCTTACTCTAGTAATAAGAAAGGCGGATTTGATTGATTTGATTTTCGCTATTCAACATGCAAAGTCTCTAAATTATAATATAATATATGACATTCAGCGTTAAACTATAATATAAATTACTGCATAAATTAGGCAATTTTTAACTGCAAAGGCGACGGTTATGGGTTCAATTCCCACTCACTAGAATCAATTATTTTTATTTTCTAATTTCAGTCACAAGATAAAGAAGAGAGCGTTTGTTTACTTATAACTTTACGCTGTATTCCGCACATTGCAGGGTAGGTAGAGGGAATCTAGTGCTAGGACATTTATAACTTGTAATACTCAATATCTTGAAAATTTGGCGGCGCGTGGGAAACGGTGTATTTTAACACTAGTTTCCTCCTCTGTCTACCCTGTACACGAGAATTAACATGAAACTGCTTTTTATTATTTTATATATTTGGCGGTTTAAAGGGCCGTGACTGGAGTCTTAGTTTTCGAATTTAGTGAAACAGTTTTAAAGGTCCATTCTTATTTTTTTTCTAATTATGTGAGAAAAGCGTAACTTAACACTAGGTTAAACCCTGTGGTAAAGTAAACCTAATGTGACTAGTGAAAATGAAAATCACTGAGATATTATGTGTACATTCAAGTAATCTAAACGGTGCCTCCACAAAAATAATCATAAAGACAACTACGAATCTCTCTAAGTATTCTTAAATCCTGTAGATGAATTAGAAATCAATCTATCGTCTCAATTTTAACTTATTCAAATGAACGTTGAGTTTAATTAATTACAATTATAGTTTTGGACTAAAACTTTCCTGGACTCAATTTTCGCTGTTAGATTTGGATGTAAGATATAGAACAGACCCGGAAAAGGTCCGCTGTCCATCAGAAACTTTCTTACGCCTACGGGATTAGATCCAGTTAGAATTTATAGTTATAGAAATGATATCAATGCATAGAAATAACATTTTTTTTACCTTCACCGGTATCCCGCATATCACTGAGGTAGGCTAAGAGGACCTAATAGTCACAATTTCACCATTTCCCGCCTAATGTTCGTGATAATACTGCACAAACATGCACACACAGTGGAGTCCAATGCATTTCGCAACAGAGAGAACAATAAAAAAATGTCCATTCCCCTGAGTGGGAATCAAACCTACCACCGTAGTATTTACTGTCAGAAGCTGTGCCGCTACTCCACGACGTCCTCATGCTATATACACATTTGCAATTTGTTTAATCTTTCATACAAAAACTGTTTATATTATTATACACTGGCGACACACTCGCGTCTTCATCCATTTGCACTATACAATTATTAATTATTAACTGATCTGGATTACTTTTGTGGTTTAATAGCATTATTATTTTTAATACAATACCTATACATCGAAAATTAAAATTTCAACCAATTCAATA
Organism: Heliconius erato demophoon; assembly: GCA_018249695.1. Lineage (NCBI taxonomy): Eukaryota > Metazoa > Arthropoda > Insecta > Lepidoptera > Nymphalidae > Heliconius > Heliconius erato. Next base: position 1,032 of record DWQW01004276.1, on the reverse strand, counting down.
AAACATTTAATTTGTAGCGTCGAATAAAATACTGTATATTATTACTGTATATGTTTTAGGGTTCCGTACCTCAAAAGGTAAAAACGGAACCCATATATCCTTTGTTTGTTTGTCTGTCTATCCGTCTGTCAAGGGCATTTAGCCAGAAATCGACCAATCTGAAATTAATATTAAATGTTAAAGTCTGTGGTCCTTTAAAGCATAGACAAAAATCAAACTTTTTAAGCCGACGCTATCAAAAGAAGCCAGTGGGCAAGCCCGACTTGCACTTAACCGTTTTTTTTATTTATGACCTGTTTGAATTTAAATATTTTTATTCATTTATGAGATAAGCAAGCACAAACACATAAACAAAAATTGTACATTAAATTGTTTTGAGTTCTACTTTGCATTAATACATTTATAAATATCCCTAATAACAACTTTTCTCATATATATATATATATATATATATATATATATATATATATATATATATATATATATATATATATATATATATATATATATATATATATATATTCGACCGGAAAAAAAATATAATCTCTATATATAATAAGACAGTAAAAATATTTTGTCTGTACATTTAGTAATTTTGACTGAAATGGATAAAGGGACACTTATAAAAAATAATAGGAAGCAAAAAGATTTTTTTTGAATTTCTTGTCTGTCTGTCTGTCTGTCTGTCTGTCTGTCTGTCGACATATTTTTGTCCGCATTTTTCTCTGAAAGTCCTGAACCGATTTACTTGAAAATTTCACCAATTGCTTTGTTTTAACTCAACTTGAGTACTAAAGTTTAGTTCATCAAAATCGGGTTATTAAAAAAAAAGTTATCGTCATTTGAATGAACTCAAGGCATTACTTTGCCTGCGAATATTATATAGCAATCGCGCTGGTGTCATACCTGGCTAAAGAATGACATTCGAAACGTCTGGTTTATATGATTGTTGATAAAAATATATATTTTTGAAGCACTATTATATAATATTTTATACAATAAAGTAAGCAAAGTTGAATTGTTAGTGGAGAT
>DWQW01004275.1:0-20246 GCA_018249695.1 Heliconius erato demophoon | reverse complement strand
GTCCCTGATGACATCGTTTACGAGAATGTAAGTAAGTTGTCAGGTCGTTCGTGTAATTTGTCAGTGTTATTATTTTAATATCATGCCTTATTTATTTACGTGGTATTTTTGGTAACGTTTAATCTTGTAGTACAAAAGTGGGTTTGTTAGAAAATATTTGAAAATATATCTATTGTTATTAATTATTGAGGTCAATTTATTAAATTTATATTTTCATTTCTTCGCTCTCGTGTCCTTTTTACCACTTTAAACTAAATTCTGGAAGCATTGTGTGCTGATTAGCGGAACTCAACGCCGTGTTTTGCCTCGTTACCAGACCGATGAAACGAAAATATCAAATAATCCATTTCCTTGAGCAGAAATCGAACCCACAACGCGCGTTACAGTCCCCTGCGCCACGACTGACCTCAATTTGAGTGTGAAAACTACACTCATGTACAAAGAAAAGAGTGTCAGAAAAATCGATTGACAATTAGTTGGTAGAGCAGGTCAACATGATGGATCATCACAGAATAGAGGTTTCTTACGCTGGCACTGGTCTTATAATTCCAAAAAGTAATTTTCTTTTTCTCTTAATATGCATACTAGCGACCCGCCTGCGGCTTCACTCGCTTGAATCAAATCAAATCCAATTAGCTTCACACTGTATCAGGCACACTGCAGGGTAGGCAGAGGGAACCTAGTATTAGGACACTCCGTTCCCTACTTTCCGCCGAGTTCGGAAGGCATTGTGTGTTAAGTAGCGGAACTCAACGCCGCGCTTTGCCTCGACACCAGAGCGAAGAAATGAAAATATAAATGTTAATAAATATTTTCCCCGAGTGGGGATCGAACCCACAACCAGTCTATTTTACAGTCATTCATATTTCCATTTCTCCGCTCTCTTTCTGTGCTCCTGCGCCACGACTGGCCTCAACCGCTTGAACTATACAATTATACGTTTAATCATATGAATTACTGTCGTGTTCTAAAAACAATATCATTTTAAATATCATTTATATACATTGAAACTAACGTTTCAGCCAAATAAATATATCAATTATTTAGTTTTGTCGAAAAAAAAATAGCTTAAATCAATATAAGTTTTTTATTTACGAATTGATTTAAAAAACACACTCATTCAATATGAAGGGAAGTTTGTCAAATTACAAAAATCTCTTTTAAATTAGTTAAGCGGTTTCTGAGATTAGCGTGCACGAACAAGAAACAGACAAAAAAATCTTCTGGCTTATGTTACATTGAAAATGTCTCCAATAATAGATTTTTCCTTAAATCTTGGGTGTATAGACAGCAATAACTTAGAATATTATTATATGCGAAGATGTTATATTCACTTAATATTTTTATTTATTGTATTTTCTTCTAGTGATGTTTTTTTTATAATAACTCAAACGTAATTATATTCTATGATTTATGATACCTTTATAAGCAGAATGTACTAAAAATTTACCATTTTTGGCTTTAATCAATAATTTTAGGAACGTCTAACGTTTCATATCATAAGATTTTTTTATCAGCTTCACGCTGTATTCCGCGCACAGCAGGGTAGGCAGAGGAAACCTAGTGTTAAGACACTTCGAATAAAAAAACATGTTTTGATACAAATATTATAATTCCACAGAAATGCGGACAAAAAATAAGAAAATCTGGCTCCACGCTTTAACCCGCATAGCGGAGTAGGCAGTTGAGTGGTACAAAAACCCCGCTTCGTCTACCAAAAACGAGAAGATGAAAATAAATAAAATATAATTATTTATTTGTGCGCATATAGAATCGAATCCACAAAACCGTCACATTCCCCAATACCGTTCCATATCGCCACTACGACGACCGCAAGGTAAACAAATTTCTTCTGTTTATTTTTTTTAACTTCAGCTATATATATATCCCACACATATCAGAATAGGCGAAGGGAACCTGAAAACCTAGTGTCAAGACACTCCGTTCCCATTTTGACACTTAATTTTAAAACTATTATTTCCGATACATCGTTGTCGATGACGGTCCTCAATTTTTCACGCTTGTTGCTCTAACTGATACGTTGGTATTGCTATGAAATTTATCACGTTCACAAACTAGGTCAATTCTATTTAGCCTCGCTCGCCCCGCGCCGCTGATTGATTATACTGATATTTAATTATAAGATATTTTCGATAATTATTATTTTATGATTAAATTTTCGGATGAGTATGCATTTTCTATATTGTTTTTTATCAAAAAAATTATGAAATATAGTATAGTATTTAATTTACATTAAAAGAGAAGACAAAGTAAAATTTTATGTAGTAATAAAGATTATAAGGAGGCCGTCGTGGCACAGGGGCACAAAGGTGTAACTGTAACGTGACGGTTGTGAGTTCAAATTATTATTTATTTATATTTTCATTTCTTCGCCATGGCACTAATACAAAAATCCCGACATTGAGTTCTAGCACTCAACACGATTGCGTGTGCCTCGGAAAATTTTGCAGAACGTAGGCAACCAGATGTCTTAACACTAGCTTCCCTCTGCTTACCTTAACATATGCGGAATACAGCGTGAAACTGATTTATTTGATTTAAGTTGTAGTTATTGCTTTGTACATTGTTTACATTGTATGTATGTACGTCTACATCTCATTCGTAGCTACCTTTCGACGCTTCAGCCATTTCACTTTTGAGTAAAGTAGTGTCCATACAGACACAAGAGCTCTCTACAACCTTACTCTTCTAGTGGACAGCGATTCAAAGAGGCTAGAGTTAGGTCTTTCACAAATAATGTTCATAAACATTCAATAATATTAGTATAAAGCAAAGGTCAATAGTATATTTTGTTTATATTCTCAAATGAGACGGTTGACTATAACCGTGATGATTTGTGGTTCGATTTTCACTTGGGGGAATGAACTATTTTTCATTTACCAGTTCTAGTAATAAGACAAAGCGAGGTGTAGAGTTACGCCGCAGCGTACAATGCCGAAAGTGGGAACAGAGTGTCTTAACAAGGATGAAACCTCCTCCAAGCCCTCTGCCTATCCTAGTGTGTGTAATGAAGTTTCTTTATTTTTCAAATATTATTTTATTACACTATAATCTATATAAATCTGTATTTTCAAAATATGTATAAATCTTATTAATTTCCAGTCCAACGCTCAAAGTAAAGTCAGATACAGTACAAAATGAACTTAAAATTGAATTTCAAAAATGGTAAAGAAATAATTCTATAATTTAATATTCTGAATTTCACAAAAAGAAAGAGTACCATATTGCTTAGTGCGTGTTCATGTTGTAGGTTTAAATAAAAAAGTAGTAAGTTACTTATTTAGAAAACGTATAAAAAATTTAACGTAGCGGGACTCGAACCCGCGCCTCCTGGATACCGACAAAAGTAGTAAGTAACCATTTAAAATTAATTTTTAATACAAATATTTTTCACGATGTTTCGAACAAAAAGACATTTGAGCAAAGTATCTGTAATCACAAATCATACTAATATTTCACATTCATAATACGCATTTTTTTTTATCCCGCACAAAGCAGGTTACAGAGAAGGAACTGGTCTTAAGACACACCATTCACCACGCATCACGCGTTGAGTGCTAAAACTAACCGCTACGATTTGTCTTGTTATTAAAACGAAGAAATAAAACTATTTTATTTGTCCGAATGGAAATCGTACACACTACCGTCGCTTTTCAGTCTAACTATACCACTGCGCCACGACAGCCTATATATCTAGTTAAAAATTAAAAATTAAATTAGCTTCACGCTGTATCCCGCACACAGCAGGGTAGGCAGAGGGAACCTAGTGTTAAGACACTCTGTTCCCCACTTTCTGCCGAATTCTGGAGGCATTGCGTGTTGAGCGGCAGAACTCAACGCCGCGCTTAACCTCGATACCAGAGCGAAGAAATGGAAATATAAATTTAAGTAAATATTTCATCTCCTCGAGTGGGGATCGAACCCACAACCAGTCGGTTTTGCAGTCACACCTCGTGTCGCTGCGCCACGACCGGCCTCTTTCATATATCTAGTTGATTTTACCTATTTCTAATTATACTAATCACCGTTTAAAACAACAAAAATATACAAGATAAAAGTGCATAAAGGTGTAAAATTAATGACGTCATAGCTTCCGGGTCACCGGCCACCCCTCAGTCGGGGCGTGACTAATGTCCGGCCGGTATGACGTCACACTTTAAAAATGTCCTGTGAACATCGGACGATATTTTAGTTACTGTGAGCTTTCAGTTTTTCAGCTGAAAATGCAACACTTATTTCGAATATGCTATCTATTAAATGCCATATCTCAGGAACTGCTGGTTCAAATTTGTAAATTATTTTTTATATTGGATAGTCCTTTTATAAAAGGAGGCTTAGACTATAATGGCCCAACGTAGCGCAAGGACACTAGCGTGTGACTGTATGGTTGTGTGTTCGATTCCCACTCGAGGAAATGAAATATTTAATATTTTAATTTCTTAAAAAGTGAGGAACGAAGTGTTTTGATTTTTGTTGAAAGCATGAGGACCCCCCGGAGGGCATGTATGAAGAGGTTGATTACAGTGGACGAGGCGAAAGAGGTATGTAGAGACCGTAGCGTTTGGTGCTCCGTTCTCTCTAACTACCCCGCTAGGGATAAAGCGTGAAGCTAGTTTAGTTTAGTTTAATGCCGTATTTCCTGGTCTTAAGTATTCTCAACTTAGTTACGTAGTATGCGAAGTTGAGTTCCGCATGACGAAAACATAAACAAAAATAACACTGTCGCTTAAAAAAATATTGACCATTTTGGTCCCATTTCTATTTATTATTCCCTCATTTCTACGACAATTCGTGAACGACTTTCTGAAGTATTAACATAATATTAGCTTTTAGGGAACTTAATGAACTTCTCAAAGGAACAGCTACAACAGCAAGTATTAAGCCAATTTAAATGCTTAACAAACGATTGTCAATAAATTTACGAAACAAGATTAAGAAAGCTAACAAGTACTTACATTATGTTTTAAATAATTATAGGCCAGTAGTTGTGCATTCGATCCCCACTCGAGGAGAGGAAATATTTACTTAAATTTATATTTCCATTTCTTCTCTCTGGTGTCGTTAAGCGCGGCGTTCAGTTCTGCCACTCAACGCAATACCTCCAGAATTCGGCAGAAAGTGGGGAACGAAGTGTCTCAACAATAGGTTCCCTCTGCCTACCCTGCTGTGTGCGGGATACAGCATGAAGCTCATTTATTCGATTTAATTATCATATAATTATGGTTTTGTGGTGGAAGCATATGTAATTGTCATTGTGATGGGTACGGGTTTGGTTCCCATTTAGGGGAATGAGAAAATATAATTTACGAGATATTATTTGTGTTGAGAAACAGTAGAAATATTGTTTTCGCTCTCGGACATTTGAAAATATAACCGCTTTCATAATATATGTATGTGTCAAAGAGTAGAAAATTGGATGATATTTTTGCACGTTCTTTTAGCCTCATACATTTACTATGAGGATACCCAGTTTAATAATATTAATTCACAGTTTCATGCTTTATCTCGCATAGTACGGTGGATTTTAAGTAGCGAAACGCAACGCTGTAGCTTACCATACCGGAGCAAAATGAAATAAATTTAAAAAAATCAGCTTCACGCTGTATCCCGCACACAGCCGGGTAGGCAGAGGGAACCTAGTGTTGAGACACTCCCTTCCCCACATTTTGCCGAATTCTGGAGGCATTGCGTGTAGAGTGTTGAGTCGGTTTACATTCATATTGTGTGCCCCTGCACCACGACTGTCCTCGAAAGTGAAATAATGTAAGCATTATGGGTAATCAAACCAAAAAGGGACGACTCTGGATGTCAAAGTGTTTAACTTTCATAGCCAGAGTCTACGAGCGCTGCGACGTCCTCTATTATAAATCTATATATAATCGATTTACGTGATAAAAAATGGTACGTAACTCAACACTGTGCTTTGTCTACCGCAAAGGACAAAAGAAAATAATTTAAACACAATTATCATGTCCACAATCAGACGCTACCACTGCGCCATGACGACCTTGAGAAACACTATTCATAGAGAAAACAATTTTCAAATACCGTTTCGATATTTTTCTAATTTCGACACAATTCGCCTCCATTCTAACGTAAAGATGTTATTGAGTAGACAGTCGATTGGACGGGGCTTTTGTGGTTATATTACTTGCTATTTTCATAAAAATATGTTATATTTTATCTTCTGGTATAAAGAATTATTTTCGTATGAATTTACATTTATATGTTTCTTATGTGCCGAAATATTGTATACTATTTTACTAACTAAAATATTTTTTAATATGTTGTACAAACAAATGTCAGTAAATTTACAAAATGAGATAAAAAGGTGCTAAGCAGCAGCAGAACAGCAATAGTATTAACGTCAATGAAATGTTAATAGATTCGTTTCCCATTTGTGGGAATGAAAACAAAAATATTATTAACATTTTATTGCTAAACAAGCATTTCCAATGTAATATTTCTAATTAATCTGATATTAAATTTAATTTATTTTAATGACAGATAAGAGACTATAATGAGCTTTACTATAAATAAAAATATTGTTTGATATATCGATAGATATGTATGTTAGGATTATACATTATATGTACTATTCAAGGCCGTCGTGGCACACAAACACTGGCGTGCGACTGTAAATGCGACAGTTGTGGGTTCGATTGTGGGAATCGATGGAATAAGGGAAACAGAGGGATTAAATATTAAATATTTTTATTTCCTTGCTCTGATACGAGGCAAAGCGCGGCGTTAAGTTTCGGCGTTAAGCGAGTTTCTTTTCATATATGATTTTGTTTCTTCTGTAACCAATATCTCTTTGTCTCTCTCTCTCTCTTTCTCAGTGAAGTTTAAAACTCATTAGTTTAGGGTATCTTTTTTATTTTATTCATTTAGTAAATAAAAAATATATTTTTTTTATTGCAGTAGATAGGTATATGCACAAAAAAATATACAAAACTATTGAACAATAATAAAACAAAACCATATTTTTCGCTCTAAAAATACGTTGAGAACAAGTTCAAAGCTTTGAACCGAACTGTATATTCTTTAAAGAACTCTATTATTTATTAGAAACTTCGCCCAAGTCCGTCTTGAGAGATACTCCTTGTATTTTCTCAACGGGAAACCATTTTCATGATTTGATATGGGTCGGGATATCTATCATAATAGGATTTTAAATCTCATATTCTTCAAACGCTATGTTTGCTATTTTAAAAAAGAGTAAAGAATTTTCTTAACAAAAATAAAAATGAGTGGAGAAATATAATATTAAAAACAATTTTTGCTTCATATATTTTTACGCTATTATATTAATTTGAAATAAGTAAAAAATAAAAATTATCTAACTTAACGTGACGCTAAGTTAACTAAAATAAAATCCCCTTCTAAGAACATTTTGGCACTGCACCTTTATATGTAAACATAAAATAAATTTTATTCTCAAGCTACTGAGTACAAGTTCAAAAAGAATTTAGTGTTAAGTCACTCTATTCTCTATTTTCCGCTCGAAGACAGACATTGCATGTAAAATAGCGGATTTCAATTATGTGCATAATTGCATACAAAAAAAACTTTACCTAGAGGCCTGGCATGACGCAGGTGCACAAATATACCATTATAAACGTGACTGGTTTTGGGTAGACTCCCACTAGAAGAACTGAAATATTTAATATTAACATTTCCTCGCTCCGGTAACGAGGCAAAACGCGGCGTTGAGTTTCGCGACTCAACACACAGTGTATTAAGTATTAACACTAGGTTCCTAGGCTCCCTCTACCTACCATACTATACACAGGATACAACTTGAACCTAAAAAAAGGAAGCATCTCGGGACGCTCGACAGAAATGATAACTGAACTATTTAATATTGAAATTCTTTAACTTGAGAAAAGCTTAGGTTATTAATTAAGTTTTATAAATATTAATATGATAATGTAAAAAAACCTTGTTTATAAATAAAATCTTTTATTAATTATAAAATATATTTTATTCTTGAATATGTACATTAGAAGGTTTTTAATTTTCACGATTATTACACATTTTAAATGAAACTATTTTCTACCCGTGACCACGGACTACTGCAAAGTGTTCGAAACGTCGGGTTTTCAAAAATGTATAAAAATACAAAATATACGCGATTAATCCGGTTAAAAAATAGTTTCATTTAAAATGTACATTAGAATTTTGTATATGTACATTATTAGTTTCATTATTTAATCCTACAAAAGTAATAATTGTCATTTATAGGCAGACTGTCAATACTCTATAGTATACGGGTATATCGCTACTCTATAGTATACTAAACACTGAGTCATACGTTGAGTGGAAAGAGAAGTCTGTCAGAAAAATGTAACGCTGTGGATTAGAGTGAGAGGGGAGGACGTGTCGTCGCCGTGTACGAGAGAGAAAAGGAATCCAGACAGACTGGCGCCGTTACGCGTAACGTAACAAAGCGTTTAACTCTTCCATAAGATGTTATCACTTCAAAAACTTATAATTCCTTATATATCAATTCTATTTTAATGAACAATGACTTTTACACATAAAATGTACGTACACGCTTTAAACGTGCAATGGCAATGTCAAAATCACACAAATCAGGGTAGGAAGAGAGAACCTACAGTTCAGATATTCCATTCTCCTTTTTTCGTCAAATTCTGGAGGCATTGTGTGTTGATTGACGAACGAACAAATGAAAATATTAAATATTTCATTCCTTCGACTGGAAATCGAACTCACAACCAGTCGCGGTTACAGTCACACACTTGTGCCCCAACGCCGTGACTGACCTCATAATTAAAACTCTAAACGAGTTATCCCACTCAGGTTGGAAGGCAACTCAGTTTCAACACTCTAATAAATTAGTCCCCTGTATTGTTGCAAACTTTGTCATTTCTGTTATTACTATTAGCGAGGGTTTGCGTTAAATTTGATACAATTATCTCCGTGCAATATCTGACGTCGAGTCGCCCACAGTTATATGAGAGATGATGAAGATATATCGAAGTTGTAATCTGGGTCGCCTTTGTCTCATAATAGCAATATGGAATGAAACTTAAAGTGCTTTTTAAGTTTATAATATAATACTGGAAGTATTTATCGCTGTCGTGATGCAGCAGGTCAAGGTGATACGAGTTCGATTCCTAGTCGGAGGAATAAATTACTTTTATGTCTGTCAGAACAAATTTTGGAATTAGAGTCCACCTAAATTATATACCAAAAACAATATGCATAAGCAAATCGGGTAAAAATAAATAGCGAAGTTATTTCCTTAAATACTTATTTAGAAAACGTATAAAAATTTGAACGTAGCGGGACTCGAACCCGCGCTTCCTGGAAACCGATCAGCCTCCACCACCTCCAGGAGGCGCAGGTTCGAGTCCCGCTACGTTGAAATTTTTATACGTTTTCTAAAAAGTATTTTTCTTTCCTAAGTGTAGAATAACACTTTAAAAATGTTTAAAAATATTCCCCTATTTTTTTTTATTTCTACTCTGCTATACATATACGGGTGATGGCGAAATCTATTAAACGATTAGCCAATTTTTTGTATTCTTACTCTTTTTTTATTCATACTGTATACCGCATAATGCAAGGTAGGCAGAGAGAGTTTTCAATTCCACAACTTATCGTACTTGCAGTCACTTGTGCCCTTGCTACACAATTGGCCTCTATGTATATTATAAATTTTAAAAATTAAATGAGCTTCACGCTGTATCCCGCACACAGCAAGGTAGGCAGAGGGAACTTCGTGATTAGACACTTCGCTCCATACTTTCCGCCGAACTCTGGAGGCATTGCGTGCTGAGTGGTGGAACACAACGCGGCGCTTAGCCTCTACACCAGAGCGAAAAAAAAAATATATATGCAAATAAATATTTCACTTCCTCTAGTGGGGAATGAACCACAACACACAGTTACAGTCACTCTTTGCGCCACTGCGCCACGACCGGCATCAATATATTCAAAAATCCGGTACATGTATATTCAATAAATTCTATTTATTCTATTTGGACATAATTTGTGTAGACACAATAACAGAGAAGCCTTGTAAATTATTCAACTGCTAAGTAATTTGAAATATTTGTATATAATATAAAAGAACAACCCATATGAATTTCAAATCTATCAATATATCAGTACCTAAGGGTATCCATAATATTATTTTAATTTGATTTTTATATAGCAGAAGAGACGAATAGAGGCCGTCGTGGCGAAGTGACACAAGTGTGTGACTTACAGGCGCACTCGTGACGGTTGTGGGTTCGTTCTCCCCTCAGGGGAATCAATTATTATTTAATAATATTGATCTTCGTTCTTGGTAACACGGCAAAGCGCGGCACTGAATTCCGTCACTCAACACGCAATGTTTCAAAAAAAATCGGCGGAAAGTTTTAAACAAAGTGTCTTAACACTAGTTTCCCTCTACCTACTCTACTATGTAGTAGCAAGATGTTAAAATTTAAAAAAATGCTAAAATAAAAAAAAATACAAATAAAAATGATTATAACGTATTACTTTAAAAGCAACCATTCTGTATTCTATTTGTTGGTATATATCATGACAAAAGAAGAAATACAATATTATAAAATGAACTGAACTTTATAATCCTCTTTTTGAATTATAAAAGCTGCCGATGGCTAAAAGCTCACGAACAATGTATTACTCGGATTTCGCTTACGTGATTCAAAATTATTATATTTACAATGAAAATTAACTTCAGCGTTAAATGTAAATAGACATATGAAAATGTATTCAGGTAAAATATGTATCTACAAGTATCATTTTGGAAATCTGTTTCTTTACTTATAATATACATATATATTTATACTTGTTTAGGAAATGTATAAAAATTTGAACGTAGCGGGACTCGAACCCGCGCCTCCTGGAAACCGACCAGGCGCTCTGACCACTAAACCATACGTTCTCATCGAGCTACGTCGAAATTTTGATACGCTTGTTACAACTTATTTATGTTGTTAGCTCGGTGAGTTGTCTTCCCTTTCTCTCACACATACGACAACGGCAGGCAAGCTCCTCCTCTTTTACTCTAACTCATAGCGCAGTATTTTGGGCAAATACTTCTCTCTCCTCTCTTCGCGTGGCTCAGTGTTTAGAATGAGGTAGACATATACTGTTGACAGTCTGCATATAACCAAATTGCTGATTATTACTTTTGTAGGATTAAATAATGATTCTTATAATGTACATACACAAAAATCTAATATTATTCATGAATACTTCAAAATAATAACTAAATATATTTTATAATTAATAATCTTTTCTTACTTTATCATAGTAATATACAAAAAAATTAAATAATTACCAAGGCTTTTCTGAAGTTAAAGAATTTTAATATTAAATAGTTCAACTTATATTAGTTTAAGTTATCATTTTTACTTGGCGATCCGAGACGCACACGTTTTTCTCCTAGCAATGTCATATATATTTTTGGTTCAGTTTATCTTTGAGTTTACTGGTTGCTTACAAAGACCCACTGTTAGCTTTATCTGATCCACTGGGAATATCTATAGAACTGGAATAATATAGAACTGGAATATCGAAGCTATAACTGATTGTTATAGCTGAGACCGTCGTGGAGCAGGGTCACAAGGGTGTGACTGTAACGTAGCAATTGTGGGTTCGATCCCCTTTCGGGGGAATGAGTTATTATTTATTAATTATTATAATATTTTAATTTCTTCGCTCTGGTACCAAGGCAATAGCCCGGTACATCACGCAATGTCTCGAAAAATTCAGCGGAACGTGGGGAACTGAAGTGAACTTGGCTCCTTCTTCCTACCCAATCATATACAGAATACAGCGTGGAGCTGACTTTTATAACTAATTCCTTCGATCAGCATTACTTTAGAATAATTAAACGTCTTTCCCGATGTAAGAACGGTGTATTAAAAAAAATCTAACTTCTGATTATGGATTTACATAAACAATTTGTTACACTAAGGACTCCGTACTACGTAATTAAAGGGAAACCCTTCAAAATTCTATCTCTCCTCCAGCTCTTTCACCTTTCTTCATTTAGTACACCAAAACTAACGTTAACACATTATCATATAAATTAGTAAAATCGTTAGCCACGTCACGTGTGCTAAGAATCCTTTTGTGACAACATTTACAATTACAACGGCACGGACCATACGCAGTCGTCACGTATATTTCCCGGTGTCTGATCTTTTGTCACGTCAAGAGTTGTCACGTGGATTAGCATCGAAAAAACTTTCAGTTTCTTTCAATTTTTTTAAAATAACATTGTCAGTTAGAAATTTACACTTTAGGAGTTATATGTTGAATGTTTATTACCTTTTGTTTTAGTTTAAATATAAATTAAAATCAAAAAATCTTCACTTCACGCTGTATCCCGCACGCAGCAGGGTAGACAGAGGGAACCTAGTGTTAAGACATTCCGTTCCCCACTTCCTGCCGAAATCTGGAGGCATTGCGTGTTGAGTGGCAGACCTCAACACCGCGCTCAACCTCGACACCAGAGCGAAGAAATGGAAATATAAATTTAAGTAAATATTTCATCTCCCCGAGTGGAGATCGAACCCACAACCAGACGGTTTTACAGTCACACCTCGTACCGCTGCGTCACGACCTGGCCTGCTGGCCTCAAATAAATAGTTTAAATATAAAATGTACATTATCTTTTTTTTATTTAAGCTGTATTTCGTATAAAGCGCAGAATTGGCGAACTTATAATCACTGGATTGTTGGATGAATAAATAAAATAAATGACAGAACTTAACGCCGCGCTTTATCTAAATAGAGCTGAATTTGTAAAGAGTAAATATAAAACTAAATGGTTGCTATAATATTCGGTTATGGGAGTTTTCACTGTTTTCGCTTACTCTATATAATAAAGATTGTCCATTCACTTTGACCTTGAGAATTTTAAAAGCGTTCATAGCAATAAAGCAACTTTCCGAATGCAATAAAATTTCTATTTTTTTTAATCAGCTTCACTCTGTATCCCGCACACAGCAGGGTAGGCAGAGGGAACCTAGTGTTAAGACACTGCGTTCTCCACTTTCTTCCAAATTCTGGAGGCATTGCGTGTTGAGTGGCAGAACTCAACGCCGCGCTCAGCGAAGAAATGGAAATATAAATTTAAGTAAATATTTCATCTCCTCGAGTGGGGATCGAACCCACAACCAGTCGGTTTTACAGACACACTTCGTGGCGCTGCGCCACGACTGGCCTCAATAAAAAATTTTATAACCTATTTCATATTAAGCCTCAAATTGTTGGTATCTTATTTAACGTAAATTGCTGCAATCTCAATTTCTCTGATACCTGTAACGTTATCTGTATAAGCCTATTAATTTACATATATGAATACGAATTTCGATTCAAATTGTATTGGGGTTCGATTTTTTTGTTACAACTTACTACTTATCCTTTTTTCCTTATATACCTACTCTACATTTTAAATGAGATTGGTATTTTCATAATAAACTTAATGAAATTTAAATTTATAATACAAAATTTCAGGCCATCGTAGCGCACAGTTTAAATGTGGTTTTAAAGTTTGCTCTGGTAACACAAACAACACAAAGCGCGGAGTTGAGTTTCGACATTTAACTTGCAATGTCAAAAAAATTGCTGAAAGGTGGAAGTGTCTTAACTCTAGGCCCCCTCTGTCTACCCAGCTTTATCCGGGATACAGCGTGAAACTAAAAAATATATTCTATATTTTATATACGAATACGCTATATACACTATACAAATCTCCCAATAATAGGAGGTACGTGATCGATGCTAGAAAAACATAAAAATATCAATCAAAACTGTTCTTCCTAACTATTCATGTTCAACAGTATTTTGTTTCATCTATTTCAACTTGACAGAAAGTAAATTGAGTTCAGCTGGCGGGCATGAAACAAAAATGTTATATTTAATAATTACAGAACATGTTTTGGTTTCGAAAATAATTCTCTATATACATTTTTTTTAATAAATGGTTAATAAGAATGATCAGGTTGGATATTACATATTTTTACATTATTGTCGTTAAATTATATTTTTCGGTCCATAGTCTAATACGGTAAGTTATTTACTTATCGTACTCTATACCAGGGGTTCCCATCCTTTTCTTGATCAAGGACCACTTTTATATCATTCTTGATAGCATGGACCACTATGACTTAAACCTGCATGAGGTATAATAATAATTAACTGTGATAATCAAACAGAAATTTCGCCTCACCATCCCCAGCCATAAAATTAAACTTAAAATCGTTCGCGGACCATATTTAGGCTTCGGACCACTGGTTGGGAACCAGTGCTCTATACAGATTGAAAAAATGAAAAAAAATAGTGTTAAAAATAGACTGTTTCCATTATGACACTTCCTTTTACCATTTTCCGCTAAATTCTCGAGGCGTTGCATTATGAGTGTCGAAATCCAGAGCAGAAGCTTATAAACCAGAAGATATGAAAACATTAATTACACAACTTCCTCGAGTGGGAATCGAACCCACAACCTGTCGTGCTAACAGTTAAGCTAGTAATCCCTGCACCACGTGTGCCCTCAATCAAAAAGTGTAATAGAGACAAAATAAAATTGCAGTAACATTTTAAAATCACTATTTAAAAGTAATCCATACTTTTTAAGTTGTTTATTAAATTTTTATTAGATTTTCTAATGCATTATTTATTCATCTCTCATATTATAGCGAAATTTACTCATTCACTATGAGAGTGTGCTTAAACAAAGGAAATATTTATTTGGTAGCGCTACGATTGCGGAACATATTCTGGTTTCATCCCGCAGCTTAGCTCTGCCCGTATATGTGAAATTAGAAACGCAAACTCCGAATATTTTTGTACATTTAAAACATTTCACGAAACGACAGACATTTCGTACTCAACAATTCGAAATACATATTCATAATGGAGATACTTTATGCTTGTTATCTTGTATTTGTATATGCTCCCGTTCATATGAGGTACATACAAGGATGTGTTATTTTTGAGTAAAGTTAATTTTTAATGGAATCAGGTAAAACGCGTTTTCATATTATTTGAAATTAAGTTAGCTTCGTTCTTTAGTTTTTTTTAATCTTTCAAAAGTAGAGAAAAGATTTGAATACTCCCTTTTCATTCCATATAAAATATCTTCCATATTTCACATGAATAGTTGATATTTAGTTTTAGTATTAATATCGTCGTTATGGATCACATCTCGTCCTTGTAAAAGACAAGCTTAAAGAAACGTATCTAGTGAGAACGAAAAAAAAACATTGATTAATAAATAATTTAAACAATCAACTAATAATTACTCATAAGATGTTTTAATATGCTGCCTTCCACTTTTTCTTGAACTTCATGACGTTGCATGGAAAAATATCCTTTTCGAGAAAAATGTCCGGAGAAAGTGAGAGAATGCCTGCTTGAACAATGGAGAACAAACACTGCTTAATGCTGAGTTCTCGGAGGATGGACTCGTTAGTTCTGAATTCTGTTCAAGTTGGAGTGTTCCAAACATCGATTTCCAGAACCAAATCTCGCGAGAATATAGGAAGCACTAGAATCCTGACTAATATTTTTTTGTGGTTTACTTGATGTTCCTGTTTCCCTGTATTTTTCTTAAGTTATTCATGGATGATCCCAAAATTAAATGTCCCGAATACTAGGAAATAGATTTCACACAGTGTGTAAAATAATCCACGAAAGCAGAAATAGGTTTGCTAGTTCTGTTCTGCTGTGTGAAATCTATTTAGTAACTTTATTCTTATAATAAGTTACTATCTAGATTCTGAAGACTTAACTACCTTAGGTACAGAGTACACTGAACAATTACGATTTAATTATAGTGACGTATATCCACTAATTAAATTATTCAGATACATTATGTGTAGCGAAAAGGATTTCAACGCCGCGCAAAATTTTATACTAAAAATCTTATAACTACATACTTACATTATGTATATAATTTCTTCTTGAATTGACTACGATTTCTATACATATAGCGTACACAAATCAGACATGCTATGGCAAATGTCGAAATCTAATGATCACAATTAAAACTTAGTTAGAACCACTCAAGTTTGAAGGCAACTCAGTTTTAACACTCTAATAAATTAGTCCCCTGTATTGTTGCAAACTTTGTCATTTCTGTTATTACTATTAGCGAGGGTTTGCGTTAAATTTGATACAATTACCTCCGTGCAATATCTGACGTCGAGTCGCCCACAGTTATATGAAAAATTATTAAGATATATCAAAGTTGTAATCTGGGTCGCCTTTCTCTTATAATAGCAATATGGAAAAACTTATTTTTTTTTAAGTTTATAATACTGGGAATATTTAGCGGTATCGTGACGCAGTGGGTCAAGGTGATAAGAGTTCAATTCCTACTCGCAGGAATATTTTTTTCCATATTTGCCCGCTTTATGCCGTTTATGTCTAAATGGACAAGATGGTTAGCCAATTTTATGCTCTGCCTACCCTACTATATGCGGGATACATGCTGTGTCCGCATATAGCAGGGTAGGCAGAGGGGATGTAGTGTTAAGACAGTTCTTTCTCCACTTTCCACCAAATTGAATTCCACCGTGTTGAGTGGCAGACCTCAAAGACGCGCTTTGTCTCGACACCAGAGCGAAGAAATGAAAATTCTAAATACTTCATTTTATCAAAAAAAAATCAGCTTCACGCTGTATCCCGCACACAGCAGAGTAGGCAGAGGGAACCTTTGGTTAAGATACTCTGTTCCCCATTTTCTGCCGAATTCTGGGGGCATTGCGTGTTGAGTGGTAGAACGCAACGCCGCGCTTTGCCTCGACACCAGAGCGAAGAAATGGAAATATAAATTTAAATAAATATTTCATCTCCTCGGGTGGGGATCGAACCCACAACCAGTCGGTTTTACAGGCACACTTTGTGCCACTGCACCACGACTAGCCACACGAGTAACTCGCCCCTGAAGAAAAAGTACAAGCTTTGATGGACGCTATATGGCAGTTCTCCAAAACGCACAAATTTCAATTTCCTTGTGATTACTCATTAATAGTAAATAATTTTAATAAGATGAATATCGTATTAAATACTTAACTAAATAATAAACAAGGCGTCTAGACAAGTTTGATGATTTAGTATATATAAAAACATATTTTAAGAAAAAACCTTCAAAAAATTGAATATTTTACGTGGAGATTTGGTGTGTTCTTAGCTTATTTCTTTTCAAAAATATTCATAATTATACTATATTAATTTTATTTGCTATTTTTAATGAAATAAGTACATACTTAAAGGTTTCAATAATAAAATGTGCTTATAATTTAGGTGTAGCTACACAAAAATCGATCGCAAAAAAAGTTTATAAAAATAGGGTCATTGAGCGAGCGAGTTTTTGTTTTAAATATTGCCACGAAAATATGTTATCTAACGTAGTGTTTATTTTTGGCTTATAATAATGTTAGCATGCAGAGCTTTAATTTCCGACGGTGCAACTGCCGCCACGGATGCTTTAACAATTTATAAATAAGTCTTAAATTGGATTCTCCTAATTTTAGCACATGAATCGTCATTGATATCTTTATTTACTACTTATAAATTAAAAATGTTTCGGCAATCGTTAATATATACTTATATTGACATTTTGAACAAATCTGTAACCAGTAAATTTCATGTACTTTGAATGAGTTTTTCATACAATTCCAACGTGCTTTATGTAAAAACGTCATTGGTTGCGACGTCATTGGTAGTAAAATAGTAAAAGATGGCAATGACGCTGAAAGAAAAGTAGCGAAGACAATGATTATTAGCTTTTAGAGTAGAAGAATGGGTCTAATTTCAGGGTGTAGTCCTGAATCTTAGACATATTTCTAATAGTACTAGTACTCACTGATGTGTCGTGTGAAGAATTTTTAATGTTTAAACCAGCTATGACTAAAAATTTACGTAATACCTAAATTTTGTTCGTAAATTTTTCTCGGATTTTATTCTTCTGAATCTTCTTGCTATATCACTTCCATAGCATTTAGTTTCAGTGTAATGGTAACGTTTTAAATAATATTACTGTTTTAGCATATAGAACAGTACAAAAATAAGCTACTTCAACTTCAACTATTTTATCAACTGTTACCACTCGTCAATCTCTTTATAAATGCCATGTTTTTTCGTGATCTCTGTATATATCTTTTCCCCCGAGCGAGGGTTTGGGATTTATAAGACCCGATACTATGGTTAGGTTTATCCGCTATTTACCCAGACGAAACTGACTTCGATGCATGTCCATTCTTGACATCGAAGATTCCCCCAATACTGATGCTTCCCCTTTTTTGAACAATGTATTTTAAATCTCAGTTACTATCTAGTTTTTATAGGTCTACACACTGCAGAGGTAAATTACGTTTCACTTGTCTTAAGAATTGTATTTACTTTCTTGTTAGACTAAAATATAGTTTTAATGGAAGCTTTTCTCTTAAAATGTTGCAATTCTGTCTGTTTCAAAAGTTGTTTTACATATGATAGAAGTCCCGGTTGTCTTTCTACTGAGGGTCTTCTGATAACGCTGGAGGGGAGTAGGCATCTTGCTCTGATGAAAGGCATTCTTCACCCATCAAAGCTCGTCCCCTAGGTGTACAGCGTCGCAGAATTGGTGGGCTCTTTGAAATAAAGATTTGCCAATAGTAGGTAAACGTGGGCAAGATTCACTATTGAAGTATGTGAGTATGGTTTGTTTGTTAGCTAACTTAAGATCTTTCAGCCCACAAACAAAATGGTAAGAGTCCATGGCATGTTGAGTTTATACCTCGGCGTACCGATTTGGCTAACTATTGAAGATAGAAGACAGCCAGTTTAGTCCTATTGTGTGTTTTCGGCAACTCATAAAATTTAGGATATTTTACATAACTAGTTACGAGAGATTTAACTTTACATATCTTACGTTTCTTTCATTCTTCTTTTGCAACACCTACGTTTCGCTGCCGTATATCAGCGACGTTCGTCAGCATTGCACAGTGTTACTAAACGTGCAACTATTCTGTTATTTCACGGTCTCACCAATGCTAGATGCATTGGTGAGACAGTGAAAGCGCGCGTGAAGGCACCGCTAATTTTGTTATCGGCAGCAATAAGCTTGTGCGTCTTTTCTTCATTTCTTTCAAATGCAAGAATAGGCTCTGGTCTTTCTTTCCTTGGGAAGGAAATTTTCCCTCGCATGTCACTTTGTGTCACAGACTTTACAACAAGGGAAGCGATTAAAGTATTGTACCGAGGTAGTCTCCCAAAATATCTTATACTTTTGTCAAACATCTAAAAAAAATCTTGGTTTAGGACCTCCTGCGACCTGCTCACTGCTGTAAAATGTGTGGCAAATTAATAAACAACCTTAGAAATTACTAAAATTGCTCGTAAACATTTTATTTCTTTCGTTCTCAGAACTTTCACGCTTCATCTTCATCAGTACTTTCATTTGGTGCCTTTGTAGCATATCCTTTTACTTTTTTAAAAAGATTTATCTGAGGCCTTATGATCCTAACGAGTTCCGTTTTTTGTTTCAAAGATGTCTAATATTTTGGAAGTACTTATTCCTCTTTGATCGATGGATCTTAAAACTTCCAGCTTCTTATGCGATAATTCGACTCCAAGTTTGGACGTCTCGTACCTCAAAATGAAACAGACTCCATATTGGTCTGTTCCCAAGATAGCATCCTAAGCACTTGTGTGTCCACAACTTAACCTTAAATATACTGATCCGCTAGGAATAAGTCAATCATACTTTTCACGGTGATAATCTAATAGAACGTGACAATGGATTGATGATGAAGGAATAGCAAAAAAGATTAATAAAGAAAAAGTGAGCAGTAATAAAGATAGACCTCCGAAAATACAGCATCAAAGATAATGAAGGAGAAAAATCACGTAAAAAGAATGAGGACGCCCCAGATGGCATGTATGAAAAGTTGATGATAGTGGACGAGGTGAAAGAGGTATATAGAGACCGTAGCGTTTGGGGTTCCGTTCTCTCTGATTTTCTCACTAGTATTACAGCGTGAAGCTATTTAAGTAAGTATTTAATTTTAATTCTGTTGTAAAGAATCATTATTGGTACCAGCGCTGGAGAAAAAATATTTTTCTCCAGTTGCTTATCATTATTCTACACTAATCGTCATTGTCCGATTTAACACATTTTTTAAAAAATCCATTTATAAAATAAATAGGGGTTGTTCATAGATGCCACTTCAATAAACGTGCAT
>DWQW01004274.1:0-20252 GCA_018249695.1 Heliconius erato demophoon | reverse complement strand
GGCGTGGTTAAAATTCAATTTCGATCGTCGTAGATACAAATCCTAAATTTGGATAAATATATCATAGATAAAGTTATTTTTCTTATTAAATAGTTGGCTATAGATAGTTTTTGCTGATCACAAGACTAAAAAAAATGGAAACCGAAATTACTTAAACTTTATTTATTGAAACTTATCCATTGTCTTAAATATGCAAAAATATTTTTTAAAAAATTCTGTCGCCGTCGTAACTCAATTAAGTCTTGTCTGTCTGCACGCCATAGTTAAGGTCTTAAATTCCACTTGGTTAAAATTTATTAAAATATTTTATTCAAGAGTCCTCGCTTTTCTTAACAGAATTTCTATTTAGTTCCTTCACTTATTGTGGAATATAATTATCATTTTTTTTAAAAGATACAAAAGAGTGTAACATTTCAATAAGTGACTGAAACCATTGTGGAATAGTGGAACAGCGTCTAACTACAATGGCGACGGTTGTGGGTTCAATCTCCACTCGGGGAATAAATCCTTTCTATTTAACAGGTCAGGTAAGGCAAGCGCGTGAAAACGCATCACATAACACCAAACTATGATTGAAAGTGGAGATTGTCGTGGTGCAGGAGCACAAGCGTGTGACTGTCAACGCGACAGTTGTGGATTCGATGCTCATTCGGGGGATTGAAACATTTATTTCCTCGCTCTGGTAACAAGGCGAAACGCCGCGCCGTGTTGAGTTCCGCTATTTGACACGCAATTCCTCGAGAATTCGGTGGAACAGAATGTCTTAAAACTGCATGTTTCCTCTGCCTACCCTGATACGTGCGGGATACAGCTTAAAGCTAAAAGAAAGTGAACGAAAAATTGAATGTATTGACAATCTGATATCCTATCTACCCTGCGGCAACAACTATAAAGCTGTTTCTGCTTTTATTTAACTTAATTCTCTTTATCTGCCACACCTTCATTAATTATATATTCTTATAGACAACAGAATGCAATGGTCTGTAATCGGAATGCATATTTTCCCAGATCCTGGAATATGAGTGGATGGTGGATATCAGCTTAACTGTTATTTCAGTCGCGACGTGAAATAACGCAGTTTATTATAGTCTTCATGCCTGAATATGTCTGATTAAGTTCCTGAGCTACCGGCATATGCAATTATTTTCATATTTCATCATATTTCAGTGATTTATTTATACGCCTTTTCCAATGATAATAATACAAAATAAAAATAACTGTATTTTTACGTAATTTTCATAAGACAACTTGTTAAGTTATTAACTATAGAACTACTCGCAGATACTTTCTAATACTAACAGTAAAGACGATTTTCAGAATTTAATAGGAATCTTTCCATAATATGTAAGATATTTCAAAATTGACGTGGCATTGTCATACGACTGATAGAGAAGAAAGGACTGCGATCATTTAAAATATTTTGTTTTAAGCATCAATCAGCAACAGACAATAATATTTATGTATTCCGCAGAGGGTAAGCAGGGAAAACTAGTGCTAAGACACTCCGTTCCCTACTTCCTGCCTAATTTTGGAGGCATTGCGTATTAAGTGGCGGAACTCAACGCCGTGGTCAACATTTCCTCGAGTGGGAATCTAACCCACAACCAATCGCGTTTACAGTCACACTGCGCCCCTGCGCTACGACCGGCCTCTATCTCTACGCGACAATAATATTTATTTCTTTATACATATCTCACCACTTGGGACCAACTCAATAATTTAAACTAACATTATCTACGACGAGCAATTGGTATTAACTTGCGGCGACACATACTCTAAAACTTCCGGAGTACTGGAAACTAGGCTATCGGATGTTCACTCCCAACGAGACTGTCACAAAGGAACGTCTCCGAACTTCAATAATGAGATGAATAATTAAACAGTTTGCATCGATGACTATTGTATAGTGTGTATATGCAGCCAGGTTGTTAATTATTACTGTAGTAATATCTTGATCCAATCTGTACTATCTCTTTCGTATATAATTTATTGTTATATAAAAGAGAAATAAAGAGAAAGAGTAAGTTTAGCTACTTAAAATGCAATGTCTCGATTTCGAACGCCCGCGTCGATTCTTCTCGAGTTTGAGGCAGTGACTTTAGTGATCTGATGGTAAATTACTTGACGTTCTAGATATAAAAAAATGCCGTAAGTATGATTCAAGAGCGTAGTAGTACATGGCTGACTCTTGTGCAACTCCGTTATTCCCGACTGCTAAGGAAGGGTTATGTTTTTCGCGCGTGTCTTGTATGTATGTAATATTCTTTATTACCTCGTATCTCCAGAACCGCTGAACGGATTTACATATTTAAGGTATCGTTAGATTCGTATTAGCAGCCCAAGTGTTCTTAAATAGGTGACGTTAATAAAAAATAATCATGGCGGCTGTGGTACGCCATTGCACTTAGTGAAAAAAAAAAAAATCGTCTCGAATACTACAATATGGGTATCAAATTCAAGAGCTCAATTTCAGGATTTCAAAAAGAAATATCATGATTATCATTACCATAAAAAATTCTAACAAAAAAATGAAAAATAACAAAAAATTTGTAAAAACAAAAACCCCGACTGCATCAAACTAAAAAGAAAATAAACAAGCCCAATAGTTTATTAGGATTAACAGTCGGGACCTATAAGTAATTCTTCAATCAATAAAATCTTTACCAGGAACCCCGCATAATTTAAAGAGGTCCCGACTGTTAATCCTAATAAACTATTGGGCTTGTTTATTTTCTTTTTAGTTTGATGCAGTCGGGGTTTTTGTTTTTACAATTTTTTTTTTATTTTTGTCTATCCTCTAATATAATCACTCCAGAAAATGATAGTGAATTTAAATATTTTTATCAGAGACATAAAAAAATATTAAAACAATAATTACGAGATAAAATAATGAAATATTTTTTTTAGTTTATTATAATTTAAATTTGTGGTAACCTGAATTTTCTGCTTTCAAAATTCTAGCGTTATTATTAAAATGAACAAATATCTACTTTTTAATTAGTGCAACAATATTAAATGGCATAAAGGCTCTAATGGCGATTGCCATTTCTTCTAGATATAATATAGGATAATTTTTTCCTTAAAATATAAAAATAATCAGCAAAAATTAGCTAAATTCGAATAGTTTGATAATATAGTGAGTTAAAACATCTATATCTTTAACAATTCATAAAATAAATAAAAAAAATATCTGTCACGGTAAGAAAACTAATAAACATTACCTCGTAACAATTCCATAATTTTAGTGAAGATTTTAAAATAAGGATTTAAATCTATACAGGGTGGAAGAGGCAGCGCTCCATTTACGGAAACAGCATATAGGGTAAAATATTTCAAACCTATACCTAAAAAAATTAATCAAGATGCATCAACAGTTTGGACGTAGGATTTTTATCCATACCTGTATTTCGTGTGACGCGATTACGTATAGATCCCAATAACATAAACACTAACTACTATAAAAATACTACTAAAGGTACAACAACTACATCTTTGAACTTTATCGCCAATATCTACCACTCGATTTCGGAATGACCCGTGTGCGGCGGTGTTCCTTTGATAGGTTTATGCGCGCGTGCGTCGTCCTTACAAATGGCGTTTTATTTTAAAATGACAATTTTATTATTTATTTTGTTTGAAAAAATAACTTTTTCATTTTTGGAAATTTATTTTTTTCTGATTTATACTAGGCTTTTATAGAGTAGTTAAAACTGTGGTTTCATTTAAAGTGGTGCTTAC
Source organism: Heliconius erato demophoon (assembly GCA_018249695.1). NCBI lineage: Eukaryota > Metazoa > Arthropoda > Insecta > Lepidoptera > Nymphalidae > Heliconius > Heliconius erato. The sequence continues at coordinate 16,514 of DWQW01004274.1, read as the reverse complement.
ACTTCCACCCTGTATTTATCTCCTCATCTTAAAAAATAAAAAAAAAACTTCTATCATTGGTGCTTGTCGGTAACTGTTAGCATTACCTTATATATTTTTTATTTTCTCATTACTACAAATATTGCTTAAAATCTACTCATCAGATTAAAACATATTTAAACAAAAAAAAATAAAATATAAACATTTCAAAATAAAATACTCCTTTCATATAATAAAATTGATTTGAAAATTCTCCGACAGCTTTATGGATCCTGGTACACAAATATTTATGCTTTAAGAGCATCTTCTTTGTTTGCATGCAGCTTCCTTTCAGCTGGCTGATAGATGTATCTATAAAAAGAATATGTACGCATTTAGTTTAGGTTAAAAAAATTATAATGGGTACTTTTACTTTATATTTACTTTTCATAAAAAAATATGGATATTATTTGGGATCATGTTCATTTTGAAAATATAATTCTTCGGCATGAGATTAAGCCTACAATAGGGGTGGGATACAAAACAATACAAAGTATCTATTCTTATTAAGTCTTATGCAACGTTGAGTTCTGTCGCTCAATATATAGTGTCTTGAAATTCGGCAGAAAACAGGGAAAGGAGTTTTTTAAGATAGTAACATGATTAATTGTTAACATTTGGCCCCTCTGCCTACCTTGTTTTATGGACAAAAGCGTGAAGCTACTTTTATGAATTATTTAAAAAAATAGAAATTATTACAAGAATTATTTAACAATGCCAAGATTTTGAATCCTATATAATAAGATTAAGATGCTTCAAACTGATAATAAGATCTTGTCACCTGCACTTCGTTTGTAATATTATTTTTCTTCCTTCATATCATTAGATCTGTCAAGTTTCCGTTTTCACGACGAATTGTTTAAAATTTTAGATTGCTGGGTTTAACGTGTTCAATATGCAGGAACACAATTCGTTTAGATTGATGGCTTGCAGTTAAGAGAATGGAGTGGAAAATTTTCGTTCAAGTTTCAATACGACCAAATAAGATTCTCTATTGCATCTGCTCAATCCTATACGGTATCCAATAAAAAATTTAACTTTGTGCAATTTAAATTTATTTTAATATTTAATTAAAAACTTTTGCCCAACATAATTATAATTGTAAAATATTATTGTACTCGTATATTATTATTACAGTATTATGTATTATATTTTTAATATATATTTATTTATATTTTTTTTATTCATATATTTTTACATATTACATGGTCTACTTATTGTATACACAAACCAAACCTTTATAGCGCAACACTGAAATTTTCAGATTTTATATTTCAATAATTTGAATAATGAATAATAATGAATTAGGACAGTCCCTAATTTGCCTAGTTTAAAACCTCGCCACGCTTAATATGTTCATAGAGTTTTATAGTAATAATTCTAAAAGAATCAATTATTTTAAAACACTTTTTTAAAGTGTTATTCCACACTTAGGTAAGAAAAATACTTATTTAGAAAACGTATAAAAAATTGAACGTAGCGGGACTCCGACTTCGGGAACCGACCATGTCGGTCGGTTTCCAGGAGGCGCGGGTTCAAGTCCCGCTACTTTCAATTTTTTATACGTTTTCTAAATAAGTAGAATTAATTATATTTTTTTTTTCAGGTTCACGCTGTATCCTGTATGTAACAGGGTAGGCAGAGGGAGCCCTAGTGCTAGAAAACTCCGCTCCCCACTTTCCGACAAATTTTGGAAGAGTGATGAAACTTAATGCCGTGGTTTGCGTTGATACTAGAGAAAATATTAAATATTTAATTTCGACTAGATATCTTTATATTTTTCAGATATGTAATATCTTTGTATTTATATTGTATGAACTCATTGTTGCTTACATAAGTCGCTTACGGATTTGACTGTCGCTGACATTCCCCTTGTCAGTATATTTCCTGGTCGTGACATTCGATAGGTTATACGCATCTGAGCTTCAACATCACTTACAAAAATACCGTTAAATATAAATTATACGAAGTGATTTGATAAAAAATTTGCAATTTTAAATGAAATGAAAAAAAATAATTATTTTTTATTAAAAAATATTGATTTCGAACAATAAACTAATAAGTAAAAAATAAATGTACTTAACATAAAGTAAAACGTACTTTGATTTTGTTAAACAAAAATAATTTAAATAAGTTTTTATAATTTTAAAGTCGGTGTCAAGCTAATGATATAACAACCTTACTACAAAATGAAATTACCAAGCCTGTTTATTTTACTTGGCACCAATTTCAAAATTATAAAATCTTTCTTTAATTATTTTTGCTTAATAAAATCAAAGTAACGTACTCAATATTAATTAAGTATTATTCAATCTTAATTAAATATTATTTTTGTACAAAGTAACATTTTGCCATATAGGTAAAAATATTCGGGTGAATTGGGAACCTCTCCCTTTTTAGAACCAGCTTCACGCTGTATCCCGCACACAGCAGGATAGGCAGAGGGAACCCAGTGTTAAGACACTCCGTTCCCCACTTTCTGCCGAATTCTGGAGGCATTCCGTGTTGAGTGGCAGAAATCAAAGCCGCGCTTAACCTCGACACCAGTGCGAAGAAATGGAAATATAAATTTAAGTAAATATTTCATCTCCTCGAGTGGGGATCGAACCCACAACCAGTCAGTTTTACAGTCACACCTGGTGCCGCTGCGCCACGACTGGCTTCTTTAGAAGTCGGTTGAAAATGAGAACATCCTTTTTTGAAGTTGTTTGAAAAGAAATGCAATAATGAGGGATCTCACCTCTGACGAAAACTCTTCAACCGAATACCTTTATCAGAACCTAATCAAAGTTTCCCCAACCAATCCTTGAAGTGTATTCTTTCCAATAAAATAATCATCGGAATGAGTTGGCGTGATATTGAGTTATACGTCCATTTATTGTGCACACATGTAATGCAAATATAGGACTTATGCGATTTTCTTACAGAAACCATTATCAGAAATGGACCAAATTAAAATAGGACTACACGGGAAGTATTAACTTTTAAATAAAAAAAGAATCATCTTAATCTGAGGTAACAAACTTTCAAAAATAAATACAATCCAATTGATAACATCCTTTTTTACAGAAGTCGGTTAAAAAGCCATCAGCGTCAGTCTATATACATGATAAATAGGGTTTCAATCCTCGTTTTTATTTCTCACTTAAGCAAAATATATCTTTCTTAGCTTAAGAAAGCTTTCTTAGCTTAGGAAAATTAGGAAGCTGGAAATGTCTATACTGTATATTATATTTTTTTCTTGTGAAATACAGCAAGCTTGCTGTATTTCACAAATAGCAGGGTAGGCAGAGAGAATGAATGTACTTAGTGTCAAAACATTCCGCACCCCTATAACACCGCTCTCCGCCGAATTCTAGAGGTGTTGCATGTTGAGAGGCAAATCTCAACTTATCAAAATAAAAATAGTAATAACCTTTAGCATTTCATCTAGATAGAAATTATAGTATTACTGTAAATCATTCTAATAAATACTTAAGAAGATATCACTGATTCAAAATGAGGTAGCCTACGAGCCGCACGGTATGACCGACTCAAGCAGGCAGACGACCCCCGGTTTTGTAAATTTTAATACATTTTAGATCTACTGTTAATTTCTATGTGGTTATTTGCTGTTCATTATTAATTTATATTTATGTTTGGATCTTTTCACTTATTTGAGTAGTTTAATTTCGTGGCGAGTTTAGTTTTGGCCCTGAGCGGCATCACCCGCTATTTTTCATTTAATGTTATTTAATTCATTTATCAATGTTTTAAAATACGGCAGTAGAACATGTATTGTAATCCTTTAAAAAATCTATATAAAACTCGGCGATAGCATATGGTACTTATATTTTCTTACTAACTACTAACCTATTGCAAACTGATAAAAAATAATTTAATAAATAGGTATTCACATACTTCAAGCGGGCAAAGCCGCGCGGATTTGTTAGTATAATTTATATTTACAATAAATATATTTAATAAATTCACAAATAAACTTTTACTATCATTAATATTATTAACAACGCTAATTGCAGCGTAAATATCCTCCTTATGAGTTATGTGTATAGCCTCGAGTATAATTTACATCTTCGTTCGCTGATAACACCTTATCAGACACCCAGAAGGGCGTCTCACCCGCATGTTTGTCACCGGTGCCCGCTAGCATTCACACTTATCTTTCATACAATACCACTGGTTTGTACCGCTACGGTTATCTATTCTTTCTGACGTATTTGGCAATTGTAGCTTTTGTTTTTGTATGAGTTGTGTTGTGATAACAGTGTTTTCTTGAATGTGTATGATAATGTTGTTTTATTTTAAATAATGGCTGAGAGTTCTGTATTGTAATAGAATTATCAAACGAAAATAAGATATTTTTAATAATAAGAAAAATTTTACAACAATTTAGATGTAGCAGCATTTGAACCCACGAATCTTTTAGTCCTATTAATTGTACGTTATGTAGTCAAAGTTCGAGAAAGCTAAAGCTTTTGAAGACTTCTTAAATAATATCAATATTACTTACTAATAAAAAATCTAATTGTTAATAAAACTTCTAAATTGAAAAATATTTTTTATTGAATCAAGAAATATAGATTTTAAATCACTTACAAAATTAATTTAGAAAAAAAAAGTAAAAATATATTTTTTAAGAAATACGTTGCTAATATAAAGCCTAATAAAATCACAAATGAAAGAAACAATGACTTAAATTATAAACAAACTAAAAAAACTGATCAAGTGCGAGTCGCACTTGCGCACGAAGCGTTCCATTATTTTTCTATAAAAACGATCGAAAAAGTCACGTTTGTTGCATGAGATCCCAACACACGAACGAACAACAAACGTGATTTTGATGACGTGATCAAATTTTTATGCTTTTAAATATTTATTTTATTTAGTTCTTAGCATTTGTGGTTATAGCGGCAAGAAAACCTACGAAAATTTTAACTGTCTATCACAGTTCTTGAGATACAGTCTGGTAACAAATGGACAGACTGATGGACGAACGGGCAGCGGAGACTTTGTAATAAATAGTCTTCCGTTTTACTCTTAGGGTACGGAACCTTAACAATACAACCTATTGAAATAAACCTTATTAAAGCTGAAAAATTACTGCATAAAATAAACATTACGTAGGTTTAACAACTTTATTTGTATAAATTCTATGTATAGTGCGGCTTGCGTGTCTACAATTTACACCAATTTACCACGTACACACCCTACAACACTATTTCATTTATTCAAAATTAAACCTTATTTCAATTCCCCATAAACTATTTTTAAAGTTAAAGTTTTTTTTGTTGTTAAGGGACAAAAAGGACTTTTCTGATTACCGAATGCTGATACAACGGTTAACAATTGCCTATGGTGTACGAGACTGGTGTGTTAATAGATGGTATATTGAATCCTAAGGACCTAAGACTATTATTGAGCTCTGTAGTAAATCTTTCATTTACTTATATATCAGAAGAATGCTCTTCAAATTTTACTAAAATAGGCATCTTCAGGGGTTTTCCCGCATAGCAGAGTAGACAGACAGACGTAATGTTAAGACAAGTTGATATCCCCGAATGAAACTCAAACTCATAACCATCGCATTTACAGTCAGTTACTGTTCCATTGCGCCACAACGATCTCACAAATTATACTAACTTACAGAATTTATTAAGGACTTTTTTACTTTACCTTGAGCTTTATCATCAAGTAGAGCCAGTGCCCTGAAATTATATGTATGTCGATATCATTCATTTCACCTTTTACACTATTTTTATTTATCCCATAGATCTTAGAAGATTACTTAACTTTAAAATTTTAATTAAAATAAAAAAAATGCGTATATAAACAGATTTAAGACAAACAGAGTATTCTTCACAGTGTATCCCGTACATATTAGAGTAGGTGGGAGTGAATCTGGGAACCTATTGTTAAGACACTTCAGACGTTCGCCATTCAGATACTTTTGATCCTCACTTTTCGCGCAATTCTTGAGACATTGAGTGACGCAACTCAACGTCCTTCTTTCTCTGATTGCCATAGTGTAGAAAATGAAAATATTAAATATTTCATTCCCCCGAATGGAAATCGAACCCACAACAGTCGCTTTTCCAGTCACACGATTATGTCTCTGCCCTGATAGCCTCAACTTACTTATTTAGTATATTTTATGTAAAAACTAAAACAAAAATTAGATATATAAAGTTCTTTAGCAGAACAATCACTTTTAAATTAATGAAAAAGCAATCACGTGACCGCAACAGTCTGCGGGTACAGAATTGAATTTTGTTTTATTTGTATTCTAATAATTCGAGGTTTTCGTTTACAATCTACATTTAAATCATAGATAGATATATTGAAATAAGCTTTAAAGTGTTTTAAAAAAAATTCTTCTTTAGATGAACCAATATATGTGTATACAAAATGTCTCGTAGGTTTCAATGTATACAGGGTGGAAGAGGCAGCGCTCCATTTACGGAAACAGCATATAGGGTAAAATATTTCAAACCTATATATACCTAAAGAAATTAATCAAGATGCCTCAACAGTTTGGACGTAGGATTTTTTTTTCATTTTACGATTTTTATCCATACCTGTATTTCGTGTGACGTGATTACGTATAGATCCCAATAACATAAACACTTACTACTACAAAAATACTACTAAAGGTTAAACAACTTTGAACTTTATCGCCAATACATACGACTCGATTTCGAAATGAGGCGTGTGCGGCGGTGTTCCTTTGATAGGTTTGTGTGTGCGTGCGTCATCCTTACAAATGGCGTTTTGTTTTAAAATGACAATTTTATTATTTATTTTGTTTGAAAAAAAAACTTTTTCATTTTTGGGAATCTATTTTTTTCTGAATTATATTAGGCTTTTATAGAGTAGTTAAAACTGTGGTTTCATTTAATGTAGTGCTGACACTTCCATCCTGTATATAGGTTATACATACATTGTATAATAAGTGTATTGGCGTTCAATTTCAATAAAACGGAATATTTTGACACTAGGTTATCACTATATAGAACACAGAGTAAAATTATATATTTTAAGAAAATATATATTTTAAGAAAAAGCTAAAAAACACGCTTTTCTATGCCGAATTATCATTCGGATAATGTATAGATTGTGCTCGAAGTCATAAATTGTATGAGACAAAACTCGAATGGCTTACTAATATCCTGTAAACAGTTCCAATATTCAGGTTCTGGCTTAATCATCACACCAGTGATACTATAATATTATATTGTCACCTGAGTTACATATATGTAACTGCCAAGTTTCAAGTGGTTCAAATTCAATTTTTTAGATTTTATTACATAGTTCGTTACAACTCGACTTAATAAAAGCGTATTAAAAAAACAAGAAAAAGATCACACAAGAATATTGAGGAGGCTTACCAAAATCCAATTAAATTATAATTGACATTTTTTTCATCATAATATATAAAATCATAACTTTGGTGATGATAAATAATAAGGATTTTTTAACGACATTGGATCAAATTGAGTTACCATTTAAAATCAGAAGAAAATGACTCTATTCATTTTCTTCTGATTTTAAATAGTTGTAGCGCGATGGTTGTGAGTTCGATGCCCAGGGGAAAAATTATATGAAAGATAAAATACGGCGTTGAGTTCCACCGTTTAGCACGCAGTGTCTCGATCTTAACTACCTACCTCTATCTGCCTACATTGCTATGCAGGGCGAAGTGTGAAGCTGAAATAAGAAATTCTTTGTCTAGTCTAGTTAGTAAAGTCCAGTTTGATGTATTGTACAATCGAATTTTAGTTTCAATTTTTATTTTCAGCTGTGAATCAAAGCATTTTGTAATAAATTTTCATTTTCCATTGAAATCATTCTAGTTGCTGTAGGTATTTAATCTTTGTAAGCGGATCACGTCAGCTTATTTGTGTTTGTTATGAAACTAGCTAGGCCCCTAGCGCCTTGTAATAGCATTAGCCCTTTCTAAAATAATATCTAGAACTACAATTTATAATTAATGCAGCTAATTTTAATTACCAAATTAGTACATTATATTATTAGTAAAGGGCGTCATGAAGCATGGGCACAAACGTGCGATTGTAATCGCTTGTGGGTTCAACTACCACTCGGAGGAATAATAAAAAATTTAATATTCTTATTTCCTCGCTCTGGTAACAAGTCAAAGCGCGGTGTTGAGTTCCACCACTCAACACGCAGTGCCTCGAGAATTCGGCGGAAAGTGGGCAACGGAAGTTTCTTAATGGGAACGAAATGTCTCAACACCGTTTCTAGGTTTGTAAAGCTAAATAAAAATACAACCACACCATATTTGAAAAGTTCAAATTTCAGTCAAGAGAAAATATAGAAATATGCATTGTTTCTTACTTCTAGTTAAAGTTGTAAAAGAATTAAGTTACTACTCATTAGACTCTCTCTCTCTCTCTCTCTCTCAGCATTCTAACCTGTCATAGAGATTTTATTTGAAAAATAGTTTAAATGTTTTTATTAAAAAAATATGCTAAATAAAATAGATTATATACTATATCCATTACACAATAGTGTAAATACCACATGTAAAATGTAAGTATTTAAAATAGAAGTTATTTATTTTCCAAAAAAAAAAAAAGAAATAGAGATACTCAAATAGTTTATGAGCACTACAGAACGCCAAGAAAGAAACAGTCATACGTGTGTAAACTTAAATTTATTCTACAGTAGCCGAGTACTTCATCGTTTGCTTAAACTTCGGCGTGCACTTGCCCCCAGTTTCCTCAATGACTACAAGAACAAGTGGACATTTACATTACTTTGAAACGACGTATTGGGAGTTGCCAAAGGCCCTGAGCGCTAAGAAAAAATCCCATCTGCATGCTAATACCTACTTGCTGTAGCAAATATGTAGACGAAGGTTTTGTCTCATGTAGATTCTTCTTTTACTTTGTATGTAATAGTTTTTATAGAACTGGGCGATTGAAAATTACATTGTTTTCCTAAAAAATCAAATTAAATTAAATCAGCTTGACGCTGTATCCCGCACACAGCAGAGTAGGCAGAGAGAACCTAGTGTTAAGACACTCCGTTCCCCACTTTCTGCCGAATTCTGGAGGCATTGCGTGTTGAGTAGCAGAACTCAAAGCCGCGCTTAATCTCGACACCAGAGCGAAGAAATGTAAATATAAATTTAAGTAAATATTTCATCTCCTCGAGTGGGGATCGAACCCACAACCAGTCGGTTTTACAGTCACACTTCGTGCCGCTACGCCACGACTGACCTAATTGTTTTCCTAAAAATATACATATATTATAATAGGTTATATAATATTCGATCCGTAATTTTTCGACTCCTTATAACTTCGTTGTGAATAAAACTGGAAGCTTAAATTTTAAGTAACTAAGCATTGTATGAGCACAGTATATTTTAAATTTCATTCAATTTGAACTAGTAGTTTAAGAATTAATTAAACTAATGTTTTGATCAAAACTCTAACGCACTTCTTGCAGATATAAAGCTTTAAATTTAGAATAGAATTAGTGTTTAGTTTATCCAGGCTTAAGCCCAGTTTTCTAGATACACAAACTGCAATAACAACTTTGTAATCCCATATAAATATATAAGATTACAAAGTTACATTTGCAGTGAATAAATCAGTGTTCCTGTACAAGCATAATATAATGGAATAAACAATAACAAGGAAGATAAAAATGTAATGTGTTGTCGGAATTCAAGAAGTACAAGGTACCTAGGGGAAATGAGGAAAGTAGGACTATTTACAAAAAGAAATGAGATGGCATCAAAAAAAAATCGCAAAATAATCCAATTTATTATTATATGTATTAGAGGCCAGTCATGGCGCAGGGGCACAAAGTGTGACTGTAAAACCGACTGGTTGTGGGTTCGATCCTCGCTCGCTCGCTCGATCTTCGCTCTGGTGTCGAGATTAACTGCGGCGTTGAGTTCTGCCACTCAACACGCAATGCCTCCATAATTCGGCACAAAGTGAGAAACGGAGTTTCTTAATACTAGGTTCCCCCGGCCTACCCTGCAGTGTGCGGGATACAGCGTGAAGCTGTTGTATTAGGTATTTGTCATACATGTTTTCATGCGATTGTCAAGTTTTTATTCTTCTTTCAAGTATTCATTTAAAGCATATGTTTTTCATGATCATCATATCTATGCCCAAGTGAATCGATAGTTTCAAATACTAAATTAGACATCCCAAAGTCATAACTACAAAAGTAAAAATTTAATTTATATATTCAACTTTTATAATTCTATTTAAAGAAAAAAGTTACCTACGCTTCAAAATATCATATCAAACTAATCTTAATATTTCCCATGCATTTAATACAATATTTTTTATCTGTTCAGTTAACCGTTCGGTTCGTGCTTTATCATTATACAACAAGTTTTATGGATATTAAAAAGTACTGGGATACTTCTCCCCTCATAATGATTACGTGACGATGACTTGTGAAAATATTTACTCGTTTTGCTGTCGTAGGCTGTGTAATAAAAAATGTTAAATTATTTTGATATTATATGCATACTTTTTTTTCTTATTCAAGAACAATGTGTACCATGTAAGTGTAAATAGCTTTTTTGTTGAGGTATCTAATGTTTTAGGTTCCTGCTTCTAGATTACACTGAATTTTCTTGTGACTTTTAGACAATTTTTTGAGTTAGTTAACAGTGGGCGGCGGTGATAACTTACCATCAGGTGACCCGTACGTTCCTTTGCCTTGTCTTTTTTACAAAAAAAGTAATTTATTGAAAGTAATTATACAACATAATAGGAATCTCAACTATTATGTTACCAAGCTGTGTAGATTATTTATCGTGATTCAAACTTTATCCCACCACATTAATTATTTTCTAAATAAAATAAATAAATCAAATCAGCTTCACGCTGTATCCCGCACACAGCAGGGTAGGCAGAGGGAACCTAGTGAAAGACACTCCGTTCCCCACTTTCTGCCGAATTCTGGAAATATTGCGTGTTAAGTGACAGAACTTAACGCCGCGCTTTTCGCCCCGACACCAGAGCGAAGAAATGGAAATATAAATTCAAGTAAAATAGTAGTAGTAGTATATAAATTAAAGTTGTGCCGCTGCGCCACGACCGGCCTATTATTTTCTACCACCGCATATTTAAATTTAAATAGTAATAATCGATAAATATAAAAAAAAACATTAAAAATCAAAACATCGATAACTTCCGCAATTTCGCCATGGGTCGAATGCGATAGTACGAACGACGACACGAAATCCTACAATCGTCTATGGCACATTCAAAACATAATCCCGACATACGGCTCGCGATTATTCGTGTAATAATCAACGAGGCGACGTTGAAATGTCACATTAGCTTGATTTAGGGGAATTACCTGACAACCCCCGTATGCAAAGTCTTGCCTTGATTTAACATATATGGCTTTGTGTGGATGAAGGCTATATAAAGGATATAGTCTATTATGATCTCTTATGCACGGCTATGAGAAGAAAAATTAATTGATATGGAGATGTTGTTCCAATAATAAACGTACCTATAAATATCATTGTCAACATCGTTACAAAGTTTGAGTGTATACGCGATGATTGCGGGATAGAAGAATAAATTATTTTTGGTTCCCTGCCCTGGTGACAAAGCGCGGCGTTACATCGATTTCTGGGGAAAAATATACAACGGAGTGTCTTGACACTAGATTCTATCTTGTCTACCTTGTTTAGGAGAGATACAGCGTGACGCTAAAAAAAGAATAATCGACCTTCAGTATAGAGGTCGTAGGTTCTACTGCTCCCTTTAGTACATGTCTATGTATATATTTAAAGTATTCATCAAATTGAAATTACACGCACCAAATCCATGAATATATACAGCTTGTTTAAACTTATTAGAAAAAGCTCAAAATTATTAATTGACGTGTATTTTTTTAATTATAATTAAGTTGTGAGTGATCCAATGAAATCAAAATTTAAACTTTCTCATTTTAAATTAAATATGTATTTCATTTGAGGCACGAAAATTTTTAATTAAAACGTGGGACATCAAAGAAAATATTTAAAATGTATATTTTTGCGAACCGTAAAATTATCCAGCATAATTTGAACTACCCGTGACAATCTGTTAACGAATGCGATCTGGTGTGAATTGTATGAAAATTTTTAGCTGTAATATATTCTACGTTGTCAATGAAGACGCATGGCGCGAATCTCCATTAGAGTGTCTGTGGGTATTAAATAAACATCTCTGGCTTCCCCAGTTATTAGCGAAGCCTCCCCAACCACTTCAGGCAGGCAGATACGGCACGCAGGCTGCGAGGGTAAAATCAATTTCATTTTTCGACACGTGCATTGTAGTGATGTAGTGATTGGAATTGATTTTTTTTTCTCTACTTTAAAGGTATCAGAATAGATAATATTACATTAAAAGATAATCATACTTCTCACAAAAAGCTGCGTACGTCGTACGTCGCGTAGTTGGGGCACGTAGAGCTTTGTTAAGAAACATATAGTGTAGACAAAATTTAAAAAAAATAATAATATTATTAGATTTGCTGTGGTGCCGAATAATTTAAAAACAATAATTATTAATAGTTTTAGAAGGAGAGTTGCAGAGAAGGAGGAAGGAGAATTTTTAAATGTAATAATATATTGACATTTACAGCAGAGAAATAAATATTATGGTATTTTTTTTTATTTAAGACTTTTACATTATTTTTATACTTTTATATTGTATAAATAATTGAAGATTCTTCAATTCTTAAGTAATAATAAATAATACTGTAATGTAGTTCTAAGATGTCAAAAAATACTTTAAAATGAAATAAAAGAAAACACCAGTACATAATAATAAATATATTACCTATACAAATACAATTTTTTTGGTCCCATCGCATGTAGATAAAAGTAATAAAATATTTTCAAGAAGAGTTTAATATCAGTTTTAAAGTAGCATGTTTTATTGTGATTGCTTTTACCCGGACAAAGCGGACTAACCAGGACGATCCAAGCACTTATCTAATTTTATTGTCACGTCGACGTCCACCCCCGATGCCGGCAACGTTGTGAATGAAGCTGGAACGTATATTTCTACCGTACATTCTATCTTAGAATGACATTTTTATTTTCAAACAGTTAAACTCAAAGTTACATGTAACAAGAGAGATAAAGAGCCATCGGATAGCTTTAAACTTTTGGTCTATTCATTAACAAATGCATTTATATAAGTAAAAGTAATAATGAGGCCGGTCGTGGCGCAGCGGCACGAGGTGTGACTGCAAAACCGACTGGTTGTGGGTTCGATCCCCAATCGAGGAGATGAAATATGTACTTAAATTTATATTTCCATTTCTTCGCTCTCGTATCGAGGTTAAGCGCGGCGTTAAGTTCTGCCATTCAACACGCAATGCCTCCAGAATTCGGCAGAAAGTGGGGAACGGAGTGTCTTAACACTAGGTTCCCTCTGCCTACCCTGCTTTGTGCGGGATACAGCGTGAAGCTAAAAAAAAAAGAATTATAAGTCTTTAGGCCGTCGTGGCACAGCGGCACTACATCTGATTCCAAACACGACGACGGTTATGAGTTCGATTCCTACTTGGGGATACTATTTATATTTCCTCGCCATAAAAACAAGTCAAAGTGGGCAGAAAGAGGGGAATAAAGTGTTTTACCATTAGGTTCCTTCTGGTTATCCTGTTTTACGCCCCTTACGGCTAATTAAAATAATAACATATTTTAATTACAATCAATACCTATTGATTGCCATTTGAACAGATAACTGATACGTTCACGATATTTACCAAAGGTAACGCCAACGCTTATAAAGTACTACTTGCGCTCTAACGTGATTTAAACAAAAGAAATAAGCTCTCAATCATTTCGAGACAATATATACGGTCTCATTTTCCCGCCACTTTAGCTGCTACAACTTCTATATGTTATTATTTTCCTTTAGAAATTTCTTAAGCATATTACGATCAAAATTAATACCTACATAAAAGCATTGAGTATTTATTTGTAAGTAGACCAGATAATTGATAATATTTTCTACCCCAAATGAGATTCGAATGCTGTACCCAGTTAGAAAAAAAATATGTTTTAATAAATAACATACATAAACGTACCCATTAACAAATATTAACTACGGCATACAAAACAAGAATCGCTACTTAAAATCATTTATAACAATTGCAACTAACCGATTCACTTAACCCTTAACTTTTCCAAGTAATAAATCCTTAGAAAAATAAGAGAAAGACTATAATTGAACCATCTTTTACTTTACTACCGTACTGATTACAGTCGGACGTTAAAAGAATGGTATACTTTTAAACGTGAACTAGCTCTAAAGAACTAAGCTTATCAACACACCAGCTATGAAATGAATTCCACTGTCTCTTTATCAGAGCTCAGCACTCCACCTGACTGATGACCCGCCTCGGGGAAAAATTTTGCTTTCAACTCAAGACTTTTGCAATGGTCATGTTTCAGTCTTGAGAGCACTTGTGAAATATTAAAGTATATATTAAGGGTTTTTGTTAAATTTATGTGTTCTTTTGTATATTTTTTTTGATAACGAATCAAATGATCTAATAATATTGTTAATATGAGGCTGTTGTAGCGCATGGTCAAAAGGATGTGAATGTAACGCGAAGGTTGTGACTTCGATTCCTACTCGAGGGAAGAATAATTAGCTTCACGCTGTATCCCGCACACAGCAGGGTAGGCAGAGGGAGGAATAATTATTTTATAATATTTTCATTTTTTAGCTCTGCGGAACTCAAAGTCACGCTTTGCTTTGCTTATAACCAGAGCGAATAAATAAAAATATTACTAAATAACAATTCTTTCACCTACGTAAAAATCGAACCCACTACCGACACGTGTCAACTATGTGTACATACATGTGGTTCAGCGCCAAAAATATGGCAAAAATATTATTAAATTAAATAAAATGTAATTTTTTTTGCAGCTGGATTTAATACAAACATTCTGAACAATTTCCAATAAACTATAAGTCTGTTTTAAAAGAAATAAATAAAGAAACGTTTAATACATACAGTTACAATGAAATTTTCTTTTGCAGATAAAAAATCAAACTACATTTTAATATACAGAACAAGAATAGCATAGCGATTAAACCGATATTACAGTTCATATAAAACCGTATCGCTCTGAACAAATCCCTGGATTTTCGCTTAAGATAAATTCCTAAGAATAATGTGATGCCGATTCTTATTGAAATTTCTCAACATTGTGACAGTTGTATGACAAATGGGGGCGAGAGACGAAACGTGGCGAACTATAAATTCATAAAGTAAAAATGCATTGAGGGCCACAATCCCCCTTATGTCTGCGCAGTGGAGTGGCATCCACTCCGCTTGACTGATGACCCGCTGCTAGCCGAGAAAATGCCGCAATTGTACTCCACATGGCGAAATGAAAACTGTTTTTTTTTTTAGTTTATTTATAACACTTCAACGTTATTGTTGTTTGAGCTCAAATATTCTGTACTAAAGGACCCGCGCGGCTTCGCCCGCTTGAACTATACAAATATTTAATGTATGTATGTATGTATGTAAATTACATTCTGTTTTCCATAGGATAAGTAAGAAAATATAAGCCTAAATGGTCAAAGCCGAAAAAGTATAGTAAACGTATTAGAAAAAATAAAAGAAAAACAAAATAAATAAAGTAATAAGTTCTTTGATTTTCACGGTTATTACACATTTTAAATGAAACTATTTTAACCGGATTAATCGCGTGTATTTAAGTTTATACATTTTGGAAACATTTGCAGTAGTCCGTGGTCACGGGTAGATTGAGGTGGCATTCGTGTGTCAGTTGACATAATTATCATATCAAACTACCGCCAAGGATTTCTTCAAAAATCTTCTCTCACTTCCTTGTTAGGCTTGAATATGGTTTTTATGGAAGCTCTCCTTAAGATGTTGCCAATTCTGTCTGTAACTCCATTTACATATGGTAGAAGTGCCGGCTGTCTCTCTATTGTGGGTGGCTTGTTGGTCTCCTGACAACGCTGGCGGGGAACTGGCAGCTTGTTTTGATGAAGGGCATTCTTCGCCTGGCGAAGCTCGTCCCCTAAGTGATTAGCGTCGTAGAGGTTGTGGGCTCTCTGAAACAAAGATTTGCCAATGGTAGATAATTGTGTAGAGTGGTGGTGAGTTTAAGGGTTATAAGAACACGAAAATAATTCAAGGCCAAGTTGGCCTCAAAGAAACTGGTGATCACTAAACCACCTATTGACCCTGTATAGGGTCGAGGCTCATATAGAGTACTGCTCTCATCTCTGGATTGCTGCACCCCAGTGTCAGTTTGACCCATTTAACGTAGAGCCGTTCGAATCGTTGGGGAGCTAATAATATTTTTTTTTTTTTTTTTTTTTAGCTTCACGCTGTATCCCGCCCACAGCAGGGTAGGCAGAGGGAACCTAGGGTTAAGACACTCCGTTCCCCACTTTCTGCCGAATTCTGGAGGCATTGCGTGTTGAGTGGCAGAACTCAAC
>DWQW01004273.1:0-20259 GCA_018249695.1 Heliconius erato demophoon | reverse complement strand
GCTTTCAACTAAAAAAAGTTACGATCCCCTTACAAAAATTAGAACCCACTCGCGTACTTACCGGATGGGGGTGTGGTATATACGCCGGCGGTTGCTGCGCCGCCGCCGCGGCCACCATGTACGTATGGGGGGACACTGCCACCTACAGGGACGAGAATATATTTTAAATCTAAACTAATCTATGATAATATGGTAAAGCTAAATAGTTTTAGAAATTCTTAAAGTGTATTCCACACGTTTTTTAATTATTATTATTTTTTATTTTAGAATAAAGAAAATCTTGAAAACAAAGTGTGAAATAACGCTTGAAATTTGTCAAAAATATTAAATAAACAGCACTTTCTCTTGCCAAACTTTATCTTTGTGTAGCGGCAATTTGTAAAAATCTCTCTAGTGAAATAATAAGAATTTGGATGTAGCTTGATTAGAACGTATGGCTTGGTAGTCAGAGCGCTTGGACGGTTTCATAGAGGCGCGGATTCAAATCCATCTGAACAGTTTGTTTGATTAAAAGCTCTAATCTCAGGAACTATTGGTTAAAATTTAAAAAAATCTATGTATTTGATTGTTTACTTATCGAAGAAGGCAATAAGTGATATGTATATGTAAAGACTAATATAGTATGACACGTTAAGTGGTTTAATGTAATCCACTATACCTGCAGTCAGAATCACTTAGAACGTCTCATGATTCCATAACAACTTTGGCAATATAAATAAATATGCCGTAAAGGATATCGTGGCGCAGGTGTACAATTTCTAACTGTAAACACGATGGTTGTAGTTTGGACTCCCACTTGGGGGTTGAAGTATTTTCATTTCTTAGCTCCAGTAACAAGACAAAGCACGGCGATGAGTTCCGCTACTGAAAACGCTGTCTTGAAAATTTGTCTGTGCAAGGGAACTTGATATGCGTGACACGGCGTGAAACTAACAAAAGCCACATACCATAGTAGGCGGTGGCGGCGCGGGCACGTAGCTGACGCCAGCGCCAACCACTCCCACGCCGCCCAGCCCCACGCCCACTCCCACGCCGCCCATGCCCATGCCCACGCCCACTGGTGTACCCGGCGTGTGCGGCCTGTGGGATAAATAACATTCATTAGATACAATAATGCCACATACATATTTATGAATAGTAACCTTTTTATTTATAAAACTTAGCCAAGTATAGTAATATCATCTATATATTTAGAAATGATATATAATTATTGTTAATGTTGAAGATTAATGTCAGTCGTGGGACACAACCATGCGACTGTAAATACGAAAGGTTGTGGATTCGATTTCCATACGAGGAAATGAGATATTTAATATTTTTTAATTGCAATGCCTGCAGAATGTGGCGAAAAGTGAGAAACGGAAATGTCTTAATGGAAGTGAAGTGCCTTAACATTAGGTTAGAAGGTTTCGCTCTGTCTACCCTGCAATGTGCGGGATACAGCGTGAAACTAACGTAACATTAAGAAAAGAAAGTTGTGTTATCAGCAGACGAGGATTCGAAGGTTGAAAGACAGTCCTCTGAGTAAGAACTCACCTGCTGTGACTCGGTGTGGTGGGACTCCTGGGCGTGAATGGTTTAGCACTAGGATTGAACTCTTTAGCATTAGGATTGAGGGTTGATTTTTTGAGGGTGACAGCTGCTCTATCGGCACCGGGCGACGACGATGACGCTGAAGATGGAGGCGAGCTGGAGGCTGGTGAACGGTCTTCCTGGGGCTGTTCTTCTGGTTTGGGGGCTGGTGGTGGCTGTGGGTGCATAAAATAAATATAAAATGAATTGATAATAAGTGGAATATAATAAAGTATTAAATATAGTTTTCTCTTTTATTTCTCAGCATTTTAAGACTTCTCCATTGTTTGTTAATGTGGAAAAAACATTTTAAAGATAAGATTTTTTTAAATAAAATTCTATAGTGTTATCAAACTCGTGCAAAAGAGGGTAGATTTAGGTGAAAAAGACTACAACAGCAATAGAATTGTATCAATAGGAGCCTGCCTGGTGACGCTGTCAAGACCAATCCAGGTCAACAGCAATAAAGTCCATACGAAAAAAAAAATCTATAGGGGCAGTTGCTTGTATGCAACGGCCCCTATTGGAAGGGAACAAGTGTTAAGTATTGTTAGTAGGTGATACATATCACTTATTGCAATTACGTAGAATCTCTTTTCGAATAATTTAGACGATTTGTGTTCTACATTAGATATCTTGATATTAAAGAACGTTACCGCTTCCGAGATCTAACAATAGTATAATTATTCCAATTATTGTTCACTTAAAAAAATCATAATAAATATTGCTGGATTTTAGTTGTTAAAAGAAGTACACAAACGCGGCATTGAAGTTTCGCAACTCAATACGGACTGTCTCGAAAATTGGGTGGTGCATGGGACCGCAGTGTTTTAACCCTAGGTTCCCTCTGCTCAATTTATGAAGCTAAAATAAAAAAAAAACTCCTCTTTACACACCTTATGATGCGTAACAGGCGGCGCGTGCGCATGTTGCACATGCTGACCGTGCTGGTGCTGCACATGCGCCGGCGGCACCGCATGCACGTGTTGCATGGGCACATGCGCGTGAACATGTTGCCCAGGGGGCGTGTGTGGGGCGTGGGGCTGCTCGTGTTTGTGGGCACGTGGCGGTTCTCGCTTGGGAGGTGATGACGGTGCGCCCACGTTTGCGGAGACTTCGGGAGGACTGGAGGTGCCGGAGGTGTGTTGTTGCTGTGGTTGGGGCTGTTGTTGTTGTTGGGGTGGTGGCTGTTGTTGTTGTGGTTGTTGCTGCTGCTGCTGAAAATAGTGATAGGTGGTTTTATTTTAATTTTATAAGTGTCATACAATAATTTATAAAAATATATAGGAAGTGAAGAATTTTAATTTAGGTGCTGTGGTAATATGATAGAATTCGACGTTAGTACTATCATTTAACACAAAAAAAATGAGTAGAGTAACCTGTTAAGTTTCTCAATTCTCCGAATTTGTTGAAGCTTTCTGCAATTCTGACAGTACTAATATTTTATGTTTCTTTACAATTCAAAAGTGTTTGCAAATGTCGACAGATCATGACAACCCTGAAGTTAGGCTGAATTTTAATCGTGAAGGAAATCAAAATTCAGAAAAATTCTGAAATCAAATCTGCGCGCGCAGCCATCTACAGCTAACTTAAGTCCACCTACGACTGGATAACTGTCCTACTCTACTGATTATATAAATGTGCGTTGTGTGAATGTTTGAAATTTGGCTGTAATATAAGAATAAGTTAAAGCGGGCAGCAACGACTCGTGCCGTACTGTATAAGCATATAGTACATACCGGTGCCGGCACGCTGACAACAGGCGGCTGGGGCTGGGGCTGTGGTTGGGGCTGCGCCTGGGGCGGTGGCTGAGACTGGGGTTGGGGCTGCGAGGGCGGAGCGCTGGGCGCGGGGGACGTCACCAGTTTGAACTCTTGACCGAATTTACGAAGCTCCTGCATTTATGGGTTTATATAGTATTTATTTATACATATAATAAGTAAACGTTAATAGAAAATTATTATGAAAAGAAATACATAGTTTATTATTAATAGTGATGAAAACAATGAAATATTTAATATTTTCATTTCTTCGCCGCGCCGCGCATTGAGTTCCGGCACTTACACTACACGGCGAATAGTGAGGAATGGCAGTGTCTTAATAAAGAATGGAGTATCTTAATAATAGGTGTCCAGGTTCCCTCTGCCTACCCTGTTATGTACAGCGTGAAGCAAAAAAATTATGGTATTTTAATAATCAAATATATAATTCCTTTGTGATTGTCACTTGTATGACTAGAATTACGACTTCAAAATGTTTATTAATACACAAAAGTAATAAATTGAAGTAAACATTAACCTCCAAAAATATCACATGTACTAAACCATTTTACTTTCCTAAATTTACAAACGATTATTTTTAAATATTGATAAATTTCATATTGTACAAATTTAAATCGAACCTGCACTTCATCCTGCCTGCGAGGCTCTGGCGGCGGCGCGTGATGGCGCGGCGGTCTCGTGTGCCCCTCGGCGCCCGGGGGAGGGTTCTATATACACATACATAGAAATATGTATTTTTATAATAAAATAAATATACAAATTAATAAAATACATAGACTAGCCAGGCTTCTGACTGTAAACGCGAGAGCTGTGGGAATTAATTAATTTTCGCTCTGCCAACTAGACGAAGCGCGGCGTTGAGTTCCGGCACTCAACACGCAATACCTGCAGAACTCAGCAGAAAGTGGGGAACAAAAGTATCTTAATGCGAACGGGGTGTTTGAATCAGTGTGTCACAGGGTGTCCTCTACCTATCCAGCCCTAAATATGTTATCGAAAATATTAACTATTTAATCGGGAATCGAAGTCACGTATTCAGCCGCTCGTTGCTGTGCCCGAGT
Organism: Heliconius erato demophoon; assembly: GCA_018249695.1. Taxonomy (NCBI): domain Eukaryota; kingdom Metazoa; phylum Arthropoda; class Insecta; order Lepidoptera; family Nymphalidae; genus Heliconius; species Heliconius erato. Next base: position 15,845 of record DWQW01004273.1, on the reverse strand, counting down.
GCCCCTCGAAGACCATTCTTATATCATGAAAAAACTATTAGGGTACAGTGGAACAGTGTCTTAGTGTAAATACAAAAGTTTTAGATTCAACACTATTCATCCAAACGAATTATCTATATCACATATCTGGCAGGACAAAGCGTGGCGTCAACTTTCGGCAATCAACAAGTTTTTTTTTTTTTCAATTCAGAACGAATAGTGTATAACGAAGCGTCTGAACACTGAGTTCTTTCTGCCTAACCTGTTCATTTTATGCGGGAAACAGCGTGAAGCTAAAAAAAAACAAAGAAATCCTTACGTGATGGTGGTGCGGTGGGAATCCCTGACGAGGTAGCTGAGCTGCACGCGGCTCTCCATTCATTTTGCCGCTTGCTTGTCTAATATAAGAAAAAATATATATATAATCGTTTATTATATTATATTCTACTTCTACTCGATTCTACTCGAATGGTGAATAAATGACAGTTAAGTATAGTATATAGTCAGATTCTCTAATCTGACGATAAATTAAAGTGTAAATCAGCTAAACTAATTCCCAGGAGAGACCTTTTTTTTAAAAACCTTTGAGTAATTGTGTATCATCAGCAGATTTTTACAATTTTTTAAATTGATTTGTATTTTTAGCTTCACGCTGTTTACCGCATTGAGCAGGGCAGGCAGAAAGAACCTAGTGTGGTAACACACGTGGTCTAATAGTGTCTTAACAGGTATTTTAAGACACTCTATTACCCATTTTTCATCAAATTTTCGAGGCATTACATGTTGAGTGGCATGTAGTGACACAGTCATTTCTTTCTTATTTCCATTTAACCAGGAAGCAGACAGTAAAAATTTGTATGTAATAATAGTGAAAGACTTACTGCTGATGTTGATGATGGTGATGAGGGAAGGGTGGTGGCGCGTGATAGGCTCCAGCTTGTTGCGCGTAGCTCTTATTTGAGGGCGCACTTGCTGGATTTGATACTGGACTGCCAGCCTGAGGGAAAAAATATAACGTTATGCAAATATTTCTTAATTATGTTAATATATTGTTTGGAGATATCGAGGTATTCGTATCGAAATTACTGAATATCTAAATGATATACACATGTTAGCTGTAATTTTTAATGTACTGGAAAAATAAATTTCTGAAAAGAATCTTATATTTTTCCAAAATAATATTTATCCATATTTCCAATATTATTTTAATATAGCATGCTACCATCACCATAAACAGTGGTTACACTCTAAAGTAGATTTTCTTTTTTTTGACCACAATTAACTTAGTAACTATAAGAACCAGAAATATACCGACCGTAGTGTCCTGTCTCTCCGAGGGCGGTGTAAGGTGGTGTCTCGGGGGGCGGTGCTCCTTATCCTTGGGCGGGGCATGCGTGAAGGCCGGCTTGCCGCTGGAGGCTGGTGACGACCCACCGTTGTTGTTGTTTGGTTTCACTAGTTTACCCGTCTGGAAATAAACATTAGAATAAGTAATATATAGTTTTTTTGCTATAGGAACATAGTGTGGAACTCTACGCCGCGCTTTGTCTTTTTACTAGAGAGAGGTAATTAAACTAATTCATTTTTCCGAGTGGGCATTGAACTCCTAACCATCACAAAGTGAGAATTCAACTAAGCCATAGTTACTCAGGTTTAGTCAAATATATCAAGATATTATAATAAATCGTATGTTCAATATCGACTCAGGAGTGTTGCCATTAAAGAAAATATTTTCATTTGCTCAATTCAATCAAAATTATTCTTTTTTTATCAGCTTCAAGCTGTATCCCGCACACAGCAGGGTAGGCAGAGGGAACCTAGTGTTAAGACACTCCGTTCCCCACTTTCTGCCGAAATTATGGAGGCATTGCGTGTTGAGTGGCAGAACTTAACGCCACGCTTTGCCCCGACACCAGAGCGAAGAAATGGAAATATAAATTTAAATAAATATTTCATCTCCTCGAGTGGGGATCGAACCCACAACCAGTCGGTTTTACAGTCACACTTTGTGCCGCTGCGCCACGACTGGCCTCAATTTATTCTCTTCATTACATTTATTCACTACCAAGATATTAAAAATATCCAATTTTATAAAGTTCACTTCTTGTAACTTATCTAATAGAAAATCTAAATATACACAACTAATTAATTAAACAATTATGAAACAAAGTACACAAAAGAACCAAAACCAAAAACCACAAAGCCCCACCACCACCACCACCCCCACGCACCTGCATGTTCTTCCTCTTGTTGGGTATGACGTACTTCCCGGTGTCGGCGGGGCGCACGACCGCCGCGAAGCGCTCCTCCTCATCACCGTTCTCCAGCTCAATGCGCGCCTTGTACGATGGCGTGCTCTCAATTTCGGCCGCTATTTCTTCCGCTTTCGCTTCTGCGTCCCTGTTTTGTATAAATATACGTATAATTTAAAGTACACTCCGTTCCCCCGCTTTCTGCCGAATTCTGGATGTGAGTGGGGAACGGAGTGTCTTAACACTAGGTTCCCTCTGCTTACCCTGCTGTGTGCGGGATACAGCGTGAAGCTGATTTTTATTTTATTTATTTAAAGTAATAGTCATAATTTTTTTTCCAGCTTCAAGCTGTATTCCCCGTATGTGGTACCAGAGTAGGCAGACGGAACCTAGTGTTAAGATATTCAGTTCCCCACTTTCCGCCGGATTCTGGAGACATTGCGTGTTAAGGGGCGGAACTCTACGCCGCGCTTTGCCTCAACACCAGAACGAAGAAATTAAAAAAAATGAATATTTCATTTTCTTTAGCGGCTACCGAAACCACACCCTGTCGTGTTTACAGTTTCAAGCTTGTGGGCACAAGCTGCGCCACGATAATCTCTTAACTTAAAGTAATATTTTTTTAATATTATATATTATTAATCCTTTCTGCTCAATATGCTTAATATAAAATTTGAAGCTCAAACAATATTACTATAGTATAGTAAACTTAGAACTTCAGAAAAAAATATGATGATAAATCACTCACCTATAATCCTGAGTATCCTTCCGTTGCAACGGCAACGTATAACCGGCCAACGAGTGATCGTACGTACTGTGGACACCGTACACCTCCTCGTTCTTGCGGAACATGTCGTTGGCGTCCCAGCCGTTGGCGCGGTGGTCGAGCTCCAGGTCCTCGAGACGCGCGTCGCCGTTCAGGGACGGCGTTTCGCTGGCTTCACCCTCGCAACCGTCCCACGGCTCCAGGTGGCGATCCTCTGCTGATCTACCGTTACCTAGAAGATATAATTCCTAATATTGAGATTGATGGAGAAATAAAAAAAAATAATATAAGAAATTAGATCTTTTCAAAAGCCACGATATAAATTCTTCTTCTTCTTCTAATATGAGATAAGTAATAAATAATAATTATAATTGAAACTAATCTTCTTTTATCTGTACTATCACGTTATTTTATAATAGCAATATAAATATTTATATGCAAGTTTATTGGCCAGATTTGAACTCATGACCTCCAGTGCAAACTTCTCGACCTCCGACATGTCAATGACAGACCGCAATAAAGAGTCAAGTTTGAGTAGACCTTGCTTACGTTAAAATTTTAGGACATAAAATTCTACTTATAAATTACTAGCGGCCTAAACGCGGCTTCGCCCGCTAATACTTATTGTTATATTCTGATGTATAAACTACCATATTACTGTAAAGTTTCATCTTAATCGGTTCAGTAGTTTTTGCGTGAAAGTGGAATATATATCCATTTTCACAAAGTTTGACATTTATAATTTTGATTAAAAAAAAATACAATCGCTTAAAAAAATAAGACCAAAAATACAAAAAAAAATTGAACGTAGCGGGATTTGAACCCGCACCTCTTTGGAGATCGTCCAAGCGCTCTGACCAACTAATCCATACGTTCTCAGTTCGAATAACATTTAAGACAAAATCAAATGAAAACAATAAAAAACTCACCATTAAACTTGTTAGATATAGCACTATCAGTCTGAAACACGTCGTGGGTCGCGTACTCCAGGTCCGAGTCCTTCGCCCGGATCGACACTATGTCCTGCGGCTTGAAGATCAACTTCTCCACCACTGAGTCGACGGCAACCACGCCCTCCTGGTCCACTCTGTGCGCGACTTCTAATACAACCTGACAAACAAATATAAAAAAATAATATGATTGCTTTGGTTATTGATTTTATTTATGATTAATATATAATTATACGTTCTGTGTCTGTACGATATGATTTTTAACGTCATAGATTTTTTAAGTATGCGTACTTTCAGTCAAATTTATATCATATTCTATATTTAAAAAAAAAGAAAATTTGGTGCAAAATTCAGGACTTTTTTCATACTATATAGTTATGACAATTTTAAAATTATACACACGATGGTTGCGGGTTGTTTTATTATTCGACAGAATATTTATATATTAAAATATTATCGTTTCTTGACTGTCAACGCGGCGGTTGTGGGTTCGATTATCCGAGGATATCCCCCTGCCTCTCTTACCATGTTTTGCTTATGGTGTATGTAATCTATATATTGTAACGCTATGAAAGGGGGGACCCCTGTTATTAGTATATGCAACCTACAGATAAAATAATTCAATAAAAATTTAAAATTATAAGAGGCCAGTCGTGACGCAGGGATGCAAGCGTGCTGTGAACGCGACAGGTTGAGGCTCAACGCCGTGCCTCGTAACCAGAGCATATAGTAAATATTTCATTTCCTCGCTCTTGTTACGAGGAACGGCGTTTAGTTCCGCCACTCAATGTGCAATGCTTCCAGAATCCGACTGAAATTTGGGAACGGAAGTGTCTTAGCATTGACGTGAAGCTAAATATTAGATACAAATAAAATAAAAATCCACTCGTGTTGAGTAAAGGAACTCAACGCAACATTTTGTCCAATTTTGTGTTAAGAACACACAACTACATATTTAATAAAGTTAATCATTTATTTTAGTTGATCAATAAAAAAAACCTTAAGTTTTATATTGTTGATATTTTTTTATATGGCGTAATTTGATGTATATTATAGTGTGTTTGTTATAGTTTGTTCTTCTAAAATGAGTTTTACATTACGTGATGAACTAATAAATAATTAACTAAAGTAGCAAAACGCAAACGAGTGGGTATCGAATTCACAACTATCGTTATTAGACGCTAGGCCGCTGCGCCACTACGTATGTCCCACTACGGAAGCCCTATAGAAAGCGTACAAACATTTTAAAATATCATTAAGCACTTACAATGTAATAAGATTTGAACCCAGTAGCTTTCACACTACTTAGATACTATAATTAATTAATAAGCTATACGCTCACATTCAGGCCAGTCGTGGCGCAGCGGCCCAAAGTGTGACTGTAAAACCGACTGGTTGTGGGTTCGATCCCGGCTCGAGGAGATGAAATAATTACTTAAATTTATATTTCCATTTCTTCGCTCTGGCGTCGAGGCAAAGCGCGGCGTTGAGTTCTGCCACTCAACACGAAATGCCTCCAGAATTCGGCAGAAAGTGGGGAACGGAGTGTCTTAACACTAGGTTCCCTCTGCCTACCCTGCTGTGTGCGGGATACAGCGTGAAGCTAATTTAATTTTTATTTATTTAAACTACTATAGTAGGTATTATCTCCAAAAAAAAAAACAGCAAATAATCACATACAAATAATATATAGCTTTATCACAAAGTTCAACATGAATGAACATTTGTAAAAACTAATTATACCCACATAATATAATAAAATCATATATATAATAAAATCGTAACGATCGGTGTCTGTACGTGTACATGGAAGATATATAAGAAAAAAATGTATTGCCAATACATTTAATAACGTAATAGAACCAAAAACAATTATTTCAATTAAAATTTATTTCTGTTTGTCTGTGTGTTTGTTCACACAAATCTAAGCAACGGCTTAATCAATTTAATTGCAGTTTTCACTATTGTATTTTTGGCAAGGTTCCCTTGACATTTAAGTTAGTTAGTAACAAAATTGCATTAAATAGCTGTTTTATTGAATTGACAGAAATTTTATTTGTTCTTAAAATTATATTATTATTATTAGAAAACGAAATTGACACAGATTATATAATAAATAATTAATTATGTAGTTCAAGCGGGCGAAGCCGCGTACGGGTCGCCAGTATGTATCGAAACTGTTAGTTCGTTATCCCTGTGTTAGGAAACGTGGCGATAAGAGAATTACGATGAACTTATTCATATTGACGCTAGATAAAACGACAGAGTGCGAATTATGTATAGAATAAAATTGTACATGTAGTTATATTAAAAAATTAGCTTCACGCTGTATCCCGCATACAGCAGGATAGGCAGAGGGAACCTAGTGCTAAGTTACACTAGGTTCCCCAATTTCCACTTAATTTTTCGAGGCCTTGCGTGGCTAAAATCAACGCCACGCTTTGCATCGTTCCGAGTGCTAAGAAATGTGAAAATATAAACTAAAATAAATATTTAATTTCATCGAGTGGGGATCGAACCTATAGTCGATCAGTCGACCAGTCGATTTTACAGTTACACTTTGTGCTCTCAAAAGAAATCTATACATAAATAGATTTCATATATTGTCATTTATAAAAACATTTTTTAGACAAAAAACAAATAATAAATCTGACTACAATCTATACACATAAAAAGAAAAAGACAAACAAACAAACGACGGCCGAACGTATGATTACATGCGTGTCTACGAAACCAGAGTGCGATAAACCCGCGTGACATTGGTCCAGGGTGAACAACACCGAAATTGGCCTCCGCCTCGTCACCTCGTCAGCCGTCACCCGCTCGACGGCCTCGGGATTAGGGAAACGGGTGTTTATTGAAACATTGAAAGATTTCTAATTATTTATGTAATATTTTAATATTTATTGAGGCCAGTCGTGGCGCAGGGGCAGAAAGTGTGACTGTAAAATCGACTGGTTGTCGGTTCGATCTCAACTCGAGGAGATGAAATATTTATTTAAATTTATATTTCCGGCATCATGGTGTCGAGGCAAAGCGCGACGTTGAGTCCTGCCACTCAACAAGCAAAGCCTCCAGAATTCGGCAAAAAGTGGGGAACGGAGTGTCTTAACACTAGGTTACCTCTGCCTACCCTGCTGTGTGGGATACAGCTGATTTACTTTTTATTTATTTTTATATTTATATAAATAAAGTTTAAGCAGCGATCATATTTTAAAAAAAATTAGGCAATGACAAATATACATTTATCCTTGAAATATATAAAGTGAGAGTGATAAAGAACGTGCTCAGATGTTTTGAGCAAGTAGAGAATGAGTGACGCGAGAATAGCAAAGAATATTTACGAAGCTAGTGTGAGTGGGAGGAGAGACAGAGGGAGACCTCCGTTGACCTTCGGGAACACGTGATCGATGATACTGGGTGAAGGTCACGTAAAAGGTACGAGGCCACCCGGAGGGCGTGAATGTCGGAGTTGATGACAGTTGTTCCATCAGGCTACTCCGCTAGGGATAAAATCAATATACAAAATCGACAAAAATATCCAAAATACATAGATATCTTTAAAGTTAGCATAAAATGGAGGACGTTCTGACTTAGAGACTTGTTAAGGCAGCACACAAAATACTTTGAATAAAAAAAAATCAAATAAAAAATTGGCTACAATATTCGAACGATAATATTGCGTCGTTGAGTTCCGCTACTCAATACGCAATGCCTCCAGAATTCAGCGGAAAGTGTCTTAATCGGAACGGAATGTCTTTACACTAGGTTCCCAGGTTCCCTCTGTCTACCCTGCTATGATGTGCGAGAAAGGCGTGAAGCTAAAATAAATAAATAAATAAACAGCATCCACGTAGCAAAATGGTAATTGAATAGAGACGTAACTGTCGCTAAAAATCGTACTTCGTACCCTTGGGTCGGATAATGTCCTATAAGATCAACGCACCCGCCGCGCTGCAATCTAGACTTTTCTATCTTTTTTTTATCTTTTGTGAATCTTTTACACCAGACGGTGAATCGTATTATTGCTGTGTAACATGCATCGTTGAGATAAAGTTAAAATTCAAGTCTTGCAATTTTTTTTCTATTGCAAGAAATGATTTCTAGATAAAGATACACAAAAAAACAAGTTCAAAAACCTATATTATATTGTTTAGAGATAGACGATAGGAAAGAATGAAGTAAAGAACATATATTTTTTTATATTAGTATTCTTTTATAAATTATTTATATTTTATATCATTATATCCCATATATAGCAGGGTAGGCAGAAAAACCTACAGTTAAGACACTCAATTTCCGAGAAATTGCATATTGAGTGGCGGAACTTAATGCAGCAATTTGTAAAAAAAAAAAAATCGCCAGTTAGAATCGAATCTCTGGTGTCGAGAGGAGAGCGCGGCATTAAGTTTCGCCACTCAACACGCAATGCGTCCAGAAATTGTCGGAAAGTGAGGAACGGAATGTCTTAACACTAGGTTCACTCTGCCTACCATGCTGTGTGCGGGATACAGCGTGAAGCTGAAGAGAAAAAAAAACCACTATATTAATTTTTATGATAATTTCGTAAGAAGCCAATACATACTCATTTGCCTATAAATCACGAGGAATTATCATTTTCTGAAGAACCGTTATCACCAGACACTTTCTGATTAAAAATTCAAACTATTCAATACAATCAAATACAGCTTTTACTCTATGAATGTATGAATAGGGGTGTTGACATCAATCCACATGTTTTAAAGCTTATAATTATATGAGACTGTAGTGGTGCAGCGGCGTAGCGTCTGTCTGTAAGCGCAACGGTCGTAGGTTCGATTCTTGACTGTAATAATTACTTTCATTTCTTTGCTCCGGTATGCTTTTATTTTTTATCAGCTCCACCCAGTATCCCCCGCACACAGCCCGACTTTCTCTTTTCTCACCACTTTCCTCCAAATTCTGGCGAAGAAATTGAGATTTAAATATATATTTCACTGTCTCGAGTGGGGACCAAACCCTCAACCAGTCGTGTTGACAGTCACATTTTGCGCCCCTGCGTTACGACTGGCTCCTGTACTTAACAAATCACAAATAATCTATTACGGTTCATGAGACATAGACTGGTGAGAGACGGACAGACAGACAGACAAAGGGACAGCGGACTCTTAGTAATATATAGGTCTAGTTTTACCATTTGAGTACGGAATCCTAATATACATATAAAGTGAAATCACTGAAACTATACCAGGTCTCGCTTAACAAAAAAAAAAAAGGTAAGCCAGATTTAACTCAAACAAAAGTGGTCCTCGTAATTAGTAAAGCGTTAAAGCCCTTAGAGATCTTTGTCGACGTTGTTATATAAAAAAAAAACTGTGAGTGCTCTCGTAGTTCAGCTCAGTCCGCGGGGCACTCCACAACTGTTACTAAAAAAGTCAAGGGTTTAGACGACGTTTATTGTCGATAAATAATACTAAAGTTGAGTTCCATTATAAGACATTTCATTGAAATGAAAAAAATCAGCTTCACGCTGTATACGGCAGGATAGACTGAGGAAATATAGTGTTAAGACACTCCGTCCCCCACTTTTCGCCGAATTTTTCGAAGCATCGCGTGTTGAGTGTCGAAACTCAACGCCGGGCTTTTACCTATGTGCCAGAACGAAGAAATGATAGAATTAATAAATAGTAATTTAATCTCTCGGTAGCTGGGATCTAACTTGACGCGCCACGAGGGCCTCGTTTTATTAAATTGATTCGAAAACAAACGATTTGCTGGTAATTTTTAGGGTTCCGTGCTTTTTAATTCCGTCTGTCCGCCATTCTCTGTCTGTTAAGAGCCTTTATTTCAAAAACGTTTATAAGAGAAGAGAAGATATCGAGGATAAAAAATTTAAACTTCTAAACTCAGACCTACGGTCCCTTGATTTCCAGAAAAAAATGTTTTTCTACATTTACTTTAAAAAAATGTGGCCGTTTATATCGCAAATAACGCGTATTTCCACGCTATGAAAAAGAATCAAAATTAATTGGGTACTTCCGGTCGACATAGGATTATGAAATTTGGCAGCTAGCGTCTGCAGGTAGTACTAGTTTAGGAAAAAAACTGAATACTATATACATAGGTCGTTAAATTGTAAAAATAATAATCTTAAAAGGGTGGCAAAATTTTTTATTAAAGCCGCTTAAGTAAGGTATCAGATGAAAGGGCTTTGTGTGCATATTCTAATACAGCACCACAAAATTATGTTTGTTCCCTTTTATAAGTTGTATTTCCCATTGACATACAATGCTGAAATTGGTAAGGAACCCTCGGTATGCGAGTACAACTCGCATTTGACTCGTTTTTTTTTATATTGAAAAGCTGAGGAGTTTGTTTGTAGTGGAAAGCGCTAATCTCAGTTACTACTGCTTCAAACTGAATAAATCTTTTTTGCGTTAGATATACCATTGGTTGAAGAAGACTCATTAATTGTTTTGATGTAACTCATAATTCTTGTGTTCAGAATTCCTTATTTAATCTAGACATATTTTAATTGTCCAATGGCAACATTGGATCAAGGCAGCAAAAAGCAGCATGTGAAAAGTATAATAGTTTCGAAATATACTGTTTACATTATATCACTCGTTGGGTGCAACAATGACGTACAATTTGAACTTTTTTAAAAAAACATACCAAGCAATTACGCCGTTGTTGTACAAAATAAGCGATATGTCAGCAGAAACAAGCTTCTAAGTCAATAAAAATCTATTTAAATATAAAAAATAGCAGTAAATTAAGATTAAAATCTTACTTTACCAAACTTTATTAAGCCATCGCAACATAACTTGGGACTCTGTGACAAATTGGCAATATATGCAACTTAACTCAAGAGAATGTCTCTCTTCTATAAATTTAATAAAATAAGTCTCCCAAAGGTTACCTCGCCACACATTTATAGGTACGTGCACCCAAAGTGTATATAGTTTGTTAACCTGAGTTGTGACCTCCAGAACCAGTCAATGACTAACCATGTGACGCGCTAAGACAATGTTTAAATACAGAAATTAATATCGACCATTATGGTGGTTAATTGGTTTGAAAAACGATTGGATTTAGAGGTCAGTCGTGACGCAGGGGGAAAAGGCGACTGTAAGCCCGATAGGTTGTAGGTTCGATTTCCCTTTGAGGAAATGAAATATTTAATGTTTTTATTTCCTCGCTCTGTTAAAGAGGCGATTTTCATTTCCTCAATCGCGGCGTTGAGTTGCGCCACTCAACACAGAATGCCTCCGGAATTAGGCGGAAAGTGTTGAAAGCGTTTAAATGGGAACCATGTGTCTAGTAATAATATATATTAATACTAGATTCCCAGATTTCTTCTGTCTGCCCTGTTAAATGCTGCATGAATGAAAAAAAAAACAATTGAATTATCGTATTTTTTATTATTTTACATTTTGTTTTCGTCGTTTCGAAAATCGAAGTACACTAGGTTCCCTTTGTCTCTAGCTTTTTAGATATAAAGCTCCACGCTGAACCCCAAACATAACAATGTAGGCAGAGGGAACCTAACCAATCAATATTAAGACACTCCGTACCCATAAAGACATTTCCGTTCCCCATTTTCCGCCGAATTTTAGAGGCATTGCGTGTCTAGTGGCGCAACTTAACACCGCGCTCTGCGTGAGTCAAAGCGTAGGGCTAAAAAAATTATATAAATATTATGTGTAAAAGGAAGCCGTTGTTTGAATATTTCTTAAATTATTCCATGTACTATGTTTATAATACGACTATTCCATTTCAAAGTTCCTAGAAGAACTATGAAGTTGTTTTACTGAGAAGTAATTTGTGACATAGTAGGTATATGAGAGTATGTTTTGACAACTGACTTGATGCAGTTTTTACTAATCATTCTTGCTTTTTAGTTCAGGATGTGAATCCCGCATATGGCGGAGAACATAGTGTTAAGACACTCCGTACTCTACATTCCGCACAATTTGAGACGTTGAGTGGCAGGAATTTGGAGACGTTGAGTTGCAGGAACTACAAAACGCGTTCTATTTTGTTATCAGAGAAAAAAAAGAAAATAATGCATTATCCCATATCGAATCCATAACCGACAGGCAGACAACAAAGTGATTTTATAGGGTTACAGTAGGTTTCTGTACATTTTAAGAAAAAAGGATCTCTTTTTTACCTTAAAATGTATAAAACCCTAAAAAATAAACGAGTATAATTTAGCAAAACCACATTAAAATTGTTTTTTTAAACATCTAAGTATACATCGATATATCACCATAGATTTGAATATTTTGGATATTTTTGAGGAGCCTGTATATCCGTATGTCACTTCTCGTCGTATTCTTATACCATTTTTTTTATGTATTTCTTTAAAAGCTTTTTATGTTTCAGATTGAGAATAGAAGTGTGGATGTTAAAAGTATTCGACGTGTGAGATTTGATAAAAATCTAATCAGCTTCAAGCCCCCCCCGCAAACAGCAGGGTAGGCAGAGGGAACCTAGTGTTAAGACACTCCGTTCCCCACTTTTCGCCAAGTTCTGGAGGCATTGCGTGTGTAATGGCGGAACTTAACGCCGCGCTTTGCCTCGATACCAGAGCGAAGAATGAAAATATAAACGTAAACAATTATTTCATCTGTTCAAGTGGGCATCGAACCCACAACCAGTTGATTTTACAATCACACTTTGTGCTCCTGCGCCATGACTGGCCTCAAGAAAAAAATGTAAAAAATATATGATAGAAAATATACGAATGACACACATCTGTCACATTAATTACTTATAAGGCTATAAAATAGATAACAACATACGAGAGGGAGTCGAAATTGAAGTTATCTCATCATTTTTATGTAACGACTTGTACACAATAAGACTAATGTTAAAAGATCAAGTGGAAGAGAAAGATCAGTTGAAGTGCTTACTTCCATTTGACAGACAATTTTTTTTTAGAATCATGAGTAGGCAGAGAGGACTCGTGTTAAAACACTCCACTGTCCTTTTCCGACGAATTCTGTAGGCATTGTATGTTAAGTAGCGGAACTCAATCCCGCGTTTTGCTTCGATACCAGAGCGAAGAAATGTAAATATTAAATATATCCATTACTTGAGAGAAAATCGAACCCGCAACCTGTCGCGTTTACACCTCCCGCCTTAAATATAATGGAATATTTAATTTATCCATTTTTGATATCCACCATCAAGCACATCTTGTGGGTAGAACGGCCGAATGGAGCGCCAAATGACTCCATACTACAACGTTCTGTCGTATTGCAGTATAATAAATATGGGAGACTTTTTAGTTTATTAAAAATTTAAAAAAATGTGTAAATGTGTGTTTCTTTGCACTTTACTTTTTATTGCTGTTAAATACATGTTATCTATAGATTTTTTTTCCAGCTTCACGCTTTATCCCGCATATAACAGAGTGTGCAGAGAATATCCGCGCTATTAAAACACTTTTCCATTCTCTGCCTTCAGTACGAATTCAAGACAATGTACGTTGAATGGCGGAACTCAATAGAAATTGAACCCACAACCATAGCATTTACAGTAGGACATACCGCTATTTATTCTACTGAAAGAAAGACATAAATTGTTGCTATATTCCGCACTCAGCAGGGTAGGCAGAGGGAACCTAGTGTTCCTCACTTTCTGCCGAATTCTGGAGGCATTGCGTGTTGAGTGGCAAAACTCAACGCCGCGCTTAACCTCGACAGAAATGGAAATATACATTTAAGTAAATATTTCATCTTCTCGAGTGGGGATCGAACCCACAACCAGTCTGTTTTACAGTCACACTTCGTGCCGCTGCGCCATGACTGACCTTTGAGGTCAGTATGTATTCTTCTCAATTATACAACTTGATACATTTGAATGTATGACAAAGCCAAGTAAGTCATAACCTAAATATTATGTGATCAACAAATCAATATTATTCAGAATGCAAGCTTCGCCCTAGCGTCACCGTTCCGTAAACGTAAGTACGCGCACCATATTGTTTTGAAAATTGGGGACTACAATACAAATAAAAGATTAAATTTATAGCTACTATGAACTTAAAGTGAGAAGTGCACGTCTAACTGTTAACGCGACGGTTGTAGGTTCGATTAACATTCGAGGGAATGTACTAATTTCATTCCCACGTTTTAGCAATAAGACAATGTTAGGCATTGAGTTCTGAGACTCAACACGCAATATATCGAACATTAGCCTAAAAGTGGGGAACGGCGTTTCTTAACACTAGTTTCACTGCTTACAATCTTTGTTTATTTTTTTTTAAGGAATTTCTTTTATGTCAACTGTTATTATTATTATATAGAAATTATAATTTTTAGTTAAAATGAAGAAGTTAATTAAGTTAGATTTTTTCTCAGTCAAGTATGAGTGCTAATTCACGATATATGTATTTGTTTTTCCCGTATGATTTTACAGTGTCGTTTAGTCGTGACTCAGGGACGTTAAGTGTGACTGTAAATGCGACTGGTTGTAGGTTCGATCCCTCCTCGAGGTAATTAAATATTTATTTAAATTTATATTTTCATTTCTTTGCTCTGGTGTCGAACAACCCAACACGCAATGCCTCCGGAACTCAGTCGAAAGTGGGGAACGATGTGTCTTAACACTAGGTTCCCTCTGCCTACCCTGCTGTGTGCCCACAGCGTGAAACTGACTTAATTAATATTTAAAATAAAAAAAAAAACAAAATTTAGAATATACAGATAAATATTTTAAAACAAAGTTCAAACAAAAAAAAACAGACAAACTAAACCTCAAATGGCCAAAACAAGAGAAGTTAACGTTCATGACAGATATTCACACCATGCCCCACGATCCGCCACCGCGTGTAGGATGTAGGTCAGAGCGGTGCCCCTCTGCGTCGAGTTATATCATTAGATATTCACAATATTAATAGACTATGCAATCTGTAACAATTGTATTCACGTCTTCGTACTAATTACTATCAGGTACGCCTTATAGCGTTCAATAAAATAATGCAGAAAATAAGTAAATCAATAGTTTTATTTCCCCGTTCTGGGTGGGCAAAGTGCGGCGTTGAACTCTGCCACTGAACACGCAATGTCCTGAATTTGGCTGGAGATCGGATGACAGTTTCCTGGACCATAAGCTTTCTCCGGCTATACAGCTATTTGCAGTAAAAACCATGAAGCTGAATAACCAGTTATTAACGCTACCGTGGCATGGTTGGATATCTCTGACTGTAGTTGTAGATTCGATCGCGGTATACAGCAACGTTTTTAAATAAGAAATATTTTCCTTTTAATTTAACATGCGACGGATACACTACTCAAAATATTCTATCCATAAAGCAAAATTCGGAAGTTTCATGAAAATAAAAAATGCAAATAATAGTAGTCTTAAGATTATTAACAAATTTTAAAGTGTTATTCGCAAATTAAGGGAATGAAAACATTTAAAAATGGAACTCAAACCTGCGCCTTTTGAAAATTGCTACAGTCAATCAATGTATTCTTTCTTATCGACTTACGTATTGAAATAAAAATCTTATAAAACAAGACAAAACGAAAATAATATTTATTAAATATTTTAAAAGTAAATTTTCGTTAAAACTATTTTAATCTATAAAGAGTGCCGCTTCAATTCCGCTGGTGAGATGATTCAATTGAATAGAAGCACATTCTTCAATTAAAAAAAAAAAGTGGGACACTTCTCAGAAAGTACAAAAGAATCGGTCATCCTAGCCGATGGAAGGTTTTCTATAAAACTTTTAATAGATACCTCCTTGGTGGAGTTGCAAACTTCTTAGTTGTTTATATCTATTTCTGTGTGCACTTTATTGATTTCAATGGCGGATTCATATCGAGTTTGCATTGAAATATGGACATAATTAATGTAAGAGGCTTTACATGTCTTTATAAAGTTCCGAGAGGCCGTCGTGGC
>DWQW01004272.1:0-20261 GCA_018249695.1 Heliconius erato demophoon | reverse complement strand
ACGGTCGGTTGTTATTAACATGGCGGAATAAATTGCCTGTCAAATTGAAAAATATTTTAATATATTAGTATATATCGACAATATTACAAATATGAGAAAAAAAAGTAACCTATGTTCATCCGAAGACTCGTATCTCTGTATGAGTATTTTATTACAATTGAATTAGCGGTTTGGCCCTGATTGCGGCACAGACAGACAGACAGACAGACAGAGTTACTTTCGAATTTATAATATAGGTATGGATTTTCAAATATTTTTAAGGTATAGAAAAATACCTTTTTTGTGAGTGAGGTGACTGTAATGAGTATAGATGTTATTTTAATGAATAAAAAAAATAAAATTTAATTTAATCAGCTTCATCCTGTATCCCTTACACAGCAGGGTAGGCAGAGGGAACCTAATGTTAAGACACTCCGTTACCCATTTTCCGCCGAAGTCTAAAAGTACTGCGTGTTGAGTGGCGGAACTCAATGCCGCGATTTTACTTTGACACCAGAGCGAAGAATTGAAAATATAAATTTGAATAAATGTTTGCTCGAGTGGGGATCGAGGAGGAAAAGGAGGTTGTCAAGTCGACGGTATTTTTTTTATTTTTAAATTTTTTATGTTTGTTACCTTAGAACTTTTTAATGGGTGAACCGATTTTGATGATTGAAGTAAAACAAACAGGCTTAGTAATTCGATATTGTAGTAAAGTTGTTGTAGCATTAGCTTGACACTGACTTCAAATTTATAAAATCTTTTTTAATTATTTTTGTTTAACAAAATATAACAAAAAAGTTTTACGTTGTGTAAAACTACTTTTTACTTTTTGTTAAAAATTATTTTAATTTTTGACATAACACCTACACTACATATAATGTGAACACTCACACGAATACAAAGATTCTATTAGATCTCCCGAGCTGTAGAAAGTTACTTTATATATTGATCTACACAACACATAAATAAAATTGGAGTGTCTGTTCGGATTACAAAAAAAACCATGTTTTTCAAGTGCATAAAGGTATTTGTATTTATATGATAGTAAAGCACAAACAAAATGATTTTTATTACATCTCTCTGTCTTTCTGTTTGTCCAGGCTAATCTTTGGAACATTTTGATTTGACTTTTAATTAGATTTTTCGATTTGACCTTCCGTCTGTCTACCATGATAGATATGAAATAACTGAACATCTTTCTCATTGTTTGCGAGTAAAATCAAATAAAATGTCAAATGATTTAAATTAAAATGTATTATGTATAAACAGTATAGATAACAACAAATTTTCCTTAAAAACCCTTATATAATATAAAACAAATATTTCTATAGTACAAGCGGGCGAAGTCATTGGTTCAAATAAACGACATTGGTTATTGCTATGTTCTCTTTTCTTTTTTATTATTTTTTTTTTTTCAGTTTCACGCTGTATCCGCACACAGCAGGTAGGCAGAGGGAACCTATTGTTAAAACACTCCGTTCCCCACTTTTCGCCAATTTCCGGAGGTATTGTGTGTTGAGTGGCGGTATTCATTATTTTCTGTAAAGAAATAACATTATTGTTAGGTATTTCATTTTCATTTCCATTAGACATTGGAAATATGTGTATAATCAAAAAATAAATAAATTTCAAAATAATTTCTAAAATAGTTAAATTCATATAAATTCATTTATGTGTCTAAAAAGGTAGATTAATTTCATTTTATTCGAAGTCAGACCTTTTTCATTTTACGCGCTTTCATATAAATCATAGTTTTACTAGCTGAAAACTCGGTGATAATTTTTATGTATGTAAACATAAATCATAGGTTTTATTAGGAATAGAAGATATACTGTTGTACTTATAATTTCATCAAAATTTACTTATGATAAACATTATTATCTAATGTATAATGTGAAAATGAAGAGTATATCAAGATTAAAGGATTGGTTTATGACATCGTGTAAAGAAAAAATCTATCTTTATATATATCCTTTGTTAGCTTCTTGCTGTACCTACGTGATGGTTGAGCAGAGGGACCCTAGGAACCAAGACCTATGGCACTCCGTTTCCATTAAGATACTTTCGCTGGCCACTTTTGAATTTTGGAGGCATTGAGTGTTGAATGGAGGTTGAGTGGATCTCAACGCCGCGGTTTGAGCGAGGAAATGAAAATATTACATGTTTCATTATCATTTGAGGCCGGCCAGTAGTAGCGCTTGGGATAAGTGTGTGACTGTAAATGTCACTAGTTGTGGGTTCGATCCCCATTCGAAGAAATACAATATTTATTAAAATGTATATTTCGATGGTCCTTACGTAAAGTATCGAACTTTTATCGCTCTTTTAAACTAATAAGAATCAATGTCAATGTTTTTTTCCAAAATTTCAAAGAGGTAGTTATTTATGCGTTTTAAGGTGTATTTAATCGGAAATTACCCTAGCTGGTAGTTTAAAACAGCAACAACTTTATTTTTTTTTCAACTTCTAAATTTCAAAGCAAAAAATTCAAACCTAAGCAAAAAATTCAAAAAGTCCAAAAAATTTAAAATTTATAAATGTTTTAGGGACACAAGCCAATTTAGTTTACTTTTATAATTGTAGTTCATTTCATACAAAATGAATTGTCAATTTTTATGTACATCCATTAGCATACAATATTGTAATTGGTACAGACTCTCAAGTATGTGAGCCCAACTCGTATTTGAAGGGCTTTACTAATTAAATATTCCATTTCCTCAAGTGGGAATCGAACCCACAACCTGTCACGCTTACAGTCACACGTTTGTGCCCATACACCACGACTGCTTTGTTCAAATGTAATAAAAGCAAATGTATTGAAGAAATAGATTTTTATTTAAACATATTTGATTCGACCTCGAATAATTCTAGTAACATATGTACGTGTTCTTAAGAGTAATATTGTTGTAAGTCGCAAGTAAAACTTAAATATAAAACCAATAATTCGTTTTATACTATCCGAATTTTTGCCGACAACTTCGATTGTATCTAGTAAGAATTTCTAGAAGTCCCTTTTAGTAATCCCCTTAATTCCCCTGAGAACCTACGTGGTTTCGGCAGTTGCGTCCCAGTTATTAAGTTATATAATGGAAAAAATATATATTATACATGATATTTTTTTAAGCTTCTTGGTGTATCCCGCATATCCCGCAAAGTAAGCCGAAGGAAGAACAAAACAGAATAAAACCTCCGTACCCTACTTTTCACCGAATTTTTCGAATTTTGTTTGTTGAGTGGCGTAGCTCAAGGCCTCGCTTTTGCCTTGTTACCAGAGCAAAGAGATGAAAATCAACGGTCCGATCAGAACCGAACGGGAACCGAACCCACAATCGTCACGCTTACAGTCACACGCTTGTGTCACTGCGCGGTGATTGTTTTTATTTTTTTACATTATAAATCCATATATATATATATATATAAATATTATATTGTGGGTTTGATCCCCACTCGAGGACATGAAATATTTATTTAAATTTATGTTTTCATTTTGTTCGCTCTGGTGTCGAGGCGAAGTGCGGCGTTGCGTTCCGCCACTCAACACGCAACGCCTCCAGATTTCGGCGAAAAGTGGAAAATGGAGTGTCTTAACGCTAGGTTCCCTCTGCCTACCCTGCTGTGTGCGGAATACAGCGTGAAGCTAAAAAAAAAAACTAAATGCGGCGTTGAGTTTCGCCACTTATTGCACAATGTCTCAAAAATTCCTAGGTGTGTGGGGAACGATGGGAAACGGTGTGTCTTAAGTTCTTAACACTAGGTACTCTGTGCGGTAAAACGTAAAGCTATTTTTTATACATTTATTTGAATAAATTAATATCTATTCGTATAATAATATACGTTATCTCATACTATAATGAAGCAATTATAAATCAGTGCGAATGTTAATATACACAAACGTTGTGTGATTATTAGAACATAATCTAAAATTCCAAAGGCCGACCTTTTCTGAATGGAGATGAATTCGTCATGTTTATTTATGTAGAGTCCATTTACATAATGTTTATTATATATTATTTACCAAGTATATTACGTCAATCCTGATTTAATATTTTGGAATTGGGTTTAATACTATATTTCTATTAGAGGCAATGCGCGGCGGCGAGTCCCACCACCAAACACGAAATGACTTCAGAATTTGGTGGAAAGTGAGGAACGGAAGCGGAGTGTCTTAACACTAAGTTTTGATGAGCTGTTAATATATAAAGCGCATTCGAAAAAAAATATGTATTAATTACGCTGTAATCAGGACGAAGAAATGGAAATATAAATTTAAATAAATATTTCATTTCTAGATTTCACAACCAATCGGTTTATACTTAGTCACACTTTGTGCCCCTGCGCCACGACTGGTCTGTACGACTGTAATGTGAAGTACATTATTTTATTTTAATAAATATTATTTGACATTTTTTTACTTTATATTTTTAACCGACTTAAAAAATGAGCATGAATTTGCCGTTTGCTTATGAGCTACTATACTACAGACAGAAATACAGACCCACTGTCACACTACCGCGTATAAATTAATAATACCTCTTTTTTTAGGGCGTCGAACGCCGGGGGTTCAAAAAAATGGTAATTAGACGTATAACATAAATCCCTATATCTAAAAAATACCTTTTATCTATTATGTAATATATAAAATTGAACAAACGTAGGAATTACTCAATTTTTGAATCGCGCTAATTACAATAAATCGTGTCATTTCATACTTTGACGATCAGTTTTACTTAATAATTTTGTACGAATTACACACTATATGTAGCATGTATGTATTAACATACGCATAGACGACAGTTTATTACGATCCGAGACATTTGGGTACTTTATCATATTTTCGGATTGCAATATTGCATTTATACTTTATTTTGTTAAGAAGTAAAAAAAATATGTGGATTGATATTTCTCCGAGTGACAATAATGATAGTGTTATGAAGTTTCTATCAGCAATTGCTAATATATGCAGTGAGTAAGTAAAAGTATATGAATAGAGTGCAGAAAATTTCTATTAAATTGGTGGGTTTTCCTGGAGCTATTGCTGCAATTGATCCAATCACGATGTGAGTATTTTTAAACCGTGGTTAAAAAAAGTATTTGATAAATATAGAATAAGATATTAAATATAATAATTAACTTAAATAATTCTGTTTTTTGTAAAAGTAACTTCAAAAAAGTTAGGTGTGCAATACTTTTTTTACCAACTCTATATGGTTTGTTAAAAGTTTTTCTTTACAAAACCAGGCAAATTATGTAATTTATTTTTTCTATATTCAATCTCAGTTACTATTTCATTTCTTAATTTAAGCTGTGGGCTTATTAATTTTAGTTGCTGATTTTCTAAATTTCTATCTTATACTTTTCTAAAATATTATTTTATATTTTATTGCAGGTATATAAAATTATTCAATTACTGATTTTGCAAAATGTGATGCAAAACATTGTGGTAATCAATGGAAGCTACATGATAGTGCTTATCCAAATAGATCATATTTATTAACACAAGTTCTTAATCCAAGTAGTGAAGCAAAACTGCAAGTAAGTGCATATTAAGGAATGTAAGAGAAAGGTATCATGATAACTCATCATTAGTATAAGATGTATAAGATTAATAAAATTAAACTGGTTTAGACATTATTTAACCTTAGATGTAGCGAAAAAAATATATATATAAAAAAATGGTATGGAAAAAACTATACGGATCATATGTTAAAGTGTTGACCATATGTTAAAGAGTGTAAGCTATGAGATTTTACATAAATAAAAAAAATACTATTTATTAATATTATGTGTAACTAGTATTAAGCTAATATTCATTCATTATATACCTAATATATAAATTTTATATTTTTAGACCATTTGAAAGACAATTTTCTATTATGGCACTCCGTTTGCAAACATTTTAATTTTATGATAGTACCAGGAGGAGTAGAAGTACCTTCATGACATAGTAGATAATAGGAACAGCACTGCAGTAGAAGATATCACAGAAAGGACATCTTTCATAAATCATTTCTTTATAAGATGAATAATTGTTAATATATTTAGTTTTATTAATTGCTTAAGAAGGGAAAAGATTGTTAGTAAATTATATTTTTACTTTTTTTGGAGGTGTGTCTAAGGAAAACAATGTGTATTGTAAAAAAAAAATTATTATTAAATAAATATTACCTATTTTTTTAAATTTGTCTCTTTATATTAATATTTTTTATTTCTTATTTTCCATACATTTCATATAAGCTACAACATTTAATGATAGCTAAATTTCTTGCAGTGGTCACCATCATTGTTTTCTATTTCACTGAAATAAGGAAAGTATTTATTAAATAATAATCTAGCACAAGTCTTAAATTATCAAACAAAACAATAAACAATATGACACCTACCAAACAAAACTATAATAATTAATGTTATTATGAATTTGAAAAAATTATATAGGTACATATTTCACAGAAAAACGGCGCTACTCGCAAAAAGCGTATTTAAACTTCATAAACAAAACTATGAATACGATACTTACAATGCCAGAATCCATTGTAAAAGTATTTTTTATAATTTCTAACACATTATTAAAAAAGTAGATATCTTCAGTTCAGTTTAGTTGTTAGTTTATAGCGTTTCGAATTATACCGAACGATACACGTAGTACATGAAAATGTGTTAGTAATGAGGTGTCTTAAAACTAACAATCCATACCTATATTATAAATTCGAAAGTAACTCTGTCTGTCTGTCTGTCTGTTACGCAATCAGGGCCAAACCGCTAATTTAATTGTGATAAAATACTCATAAAGAGATACTCTAGGGTCTTCGGATGAACATAGGTTACTTCTTTTTCTCATATTTGTAATACTGTCGATATATAATAATATATTAAAATACCTTTTAGTTTGACAGACAATTTATTCCGCCATGTTAATAACAACCGACCGTTGCTAAGCAACGGTTTGCAAAGTTTGTTTGTTATAAGAAAACGTCACCCAAAATGAGCTTAACGCATACATGGCGTGCGCTGACTCAACCTTATGAGATACATGAAACCAATGTTTTACAAAAATATTGTTCTTTAATGTTTAAAAAAGTCCGCGATACATATACCATATTTATCTATGAAGATTGAGCAAAAGTAAACATTTTAATTTATTTACTTTATATTTATCGGGTTTTTATTGTATGTATTTTCTATAATTTGATATTGATCCTTATGAAAATGAATATAATAGTCACTTTTAGCATTTCATCTAGATTGAAATTATAGTTTACTGTATAACATTCTAATAAGTAATTAAGGAGATGTCACTGATTCAAAATGATCTAGCCTACGAGCGGCATAGTATGACCGACGTGAACGGGTAGATGACATTGACAGTTTTGGTAATTTTCATACATTTTCGAACTACTGTTAATTTTGATGTAATTATTTGTTGTTTATAATTAATTTATATATTTTTTTGGTTCTTCGCTTATTTGAGTAGTAGATTAGTTAGGTTTTTTATAAATTTCTTGGTGTGGTGTAAGTTGCGGCCCTGCGCGGCATCGGCATAATATTATTTAAGCATTTATTATTTAAGGAAAGAATTGTTGGTTATTTCATCTCGGTTGGATAGTTATCTATACCGTTGTAATATACATAACAAATTATAGTTTTAGTTTTTTGGGATTTTATTTGATATTGCTCGCAAAACTTATCATATTTAATGTAGTAAGGACTTTAGTTATTTTTTTTTAACATTTTTAAAGTGTTAGTCCACACTTAGGAAAGAAAAATACTTATTTAGAAAACGTATAAAAATTTCGACGTAGCTCGATTAGAACGTATGGCTTAGTGGTCAGAGCGCCTGGTCGGTTTCCAGGAGACGCGAGTTCGAGTCCCGCTACTTTCAAATTTTTATACGTTTTCTAAATAAGTATTTTTCTTTGCTAAGTGTGGAATAACACTTTAAAAATGTTTAAAAAATATTAAATAAATAGTAATCTCTCTTGCCAAACGATAATTCTTAGTAATTATCTGTAGGTAGCGGAAATTTGTAAAAATCTCCCTACAGAGATGCTAACAACATAAATAAGTTGTGTCGATGAGAACGTATGGCTTAGTGGTCAGAGCGCCTGGTCGGTTTCCGGGTAAATCAGTAAAATTGATCACTGAAAGTCCAATAAAAATTAGTTCAGTTATTCTGGACATTAGCTCGGGGAAATAGAAAGACAGACAGAGACAAAAAATATAACATTTTTTATTGTATTTAAGTATTATGTAAACAACCACATGCACTTGCTAAAACATATAACTTTTAAATATTTATTTTACTTTGATGATATTAATAATGTAGCTGGTTTTTTTATTAATATTTTAATATGATTACGTTTACTTATAATTTTTTTCATTTAAATTATATATTTTCAAAAACAATTTTATAAATATATCTAATAAGCATTCGTATAGTTCAAGCGGGCGAAGCCGCGTCCGGGTCCGCTAGTATGTTATAAAATTACTATAAAAGACGTTAGAAGAAACTTCAAAATGAGTAAATGACAATATGTCTGAGTTCCATTTTACGTACCTACGCATATTAATTTAAGAGTTTTAATATTGTAATTTTTTATTTATTTCTAATATTTTGGGATTTAAAGATTTCTTATTTCATTGAAAATTGTTTTTAAAGGAATTTAAGTAAGTAGTAATAATTTTAGCACATAGATTAATTAATATTGGGCGTATAAGCGAATGAAAGATAGCACTGTAAATAATATTATCTTATTATAGAAATATAATACCGGTAAAGCGGGAAAATAAATATTTACAATAATCACTATATTCTTTTTACACTACATTAATTTTGTTAATAAACTCTTAAATACACTTAGGGAAAGGTAAAATAAATGCAAAACGTATGTTACATCAATTTGTACTATAGAAAAGTTACACATTTTTTATATTATAAACGCTGTGTTCTGTGACAAAAGACTAATTCATTATTCTGTCATTAAGAAGAATGAAATTATAAGTATTAATTAATAAAATTACAATTTAAATTTCTGGATATCGATGAAGTTATTTTTATAATAATATTTAAAAATTTTATAAAATTTAATATATATTTCTTAAAAAGAAATTATTATCTTAAGAGAAACGAATACGAAAAGAAGTACGTAAAAAGAAACGAATACAATTATTTAAAAAATATATATTTATAGATAGGAACATTTTAAATTAAAATTTGAAAATATTAAAAACGGTGTGAATAGCACCCCTTACGGTACCAAAGACACTTTAAATTATTTTCTTCACTTTCAATGATAATTTTTAAATACTTCATGTGTAAAAACACCCAAAGGCAAACTTCTTCTCAAACTTGACACACATTTTAATAGTATAAAAATAAATTACATACTGTAATTATGACGAACAAACATTTTATATTAAAATATTTTGTTATCTGTCAGATTATATTCGCCATTTTCAGTTATTTTCATTAAATTTTCGTGATTCCGTTGTAACTTTTGTTGCTTTTATTAATAAAAACTACAACAGTACTTTTCATTGACCATGCGATAAAAGAAAAGCAAAAGATGCAAAAAATTGATCATACAGAGTGGAAGTGTTAGCACCATTTTAAATGAAACCATAGTTTTAACTACTCCATAAAAGCCTAATACAAGTTTTTTTTCCCAGAAATGAAAAAGTGTTTTTTTCAAACAAAATAAATAATAAAGTTGTTGTTTTAAAATAAAACGCCATTTGTCAAGAACGACGCACACATACTTTATGTATTCCCTATCAAAGGGAAACCGCCGCATACGCCTCATTCCGAAATCGAGTCGTAGATATTGGCGGCAAGTTTGAAAGTTGTTTAACCTTTAGTAGTATTTTTGTAGTAGTATGTGTTTACGTTATTCGCATCTATGCGTAACTGCGTCACACGAAATATAGGTATGGACAAACATCGTGAAATGAAAAAAAAATCCTACGTCTAAGCTGTTGAGTTATCTTGATTAATTTCTTTAGGTATACATTTGAAATATTTTACCCTATAATTATTGAATAATAGATATATTTAGTTTTATTATCCTCATAGTTAAGTACATTTTAGTACAACTTGTGCATAAATAAATTACTATTTAATTTATTTATGCACAATTAAATAGTAATTTATTTATGCACAATTTGTAATAACAATACGTTAAAGTTTGAGAAACAGAATTTTTTGTTTACATTTTGTCTCATGCCATAGTGAATAGAGTATAGTCAAGATTAATATGATATTAAAAATATATGGATTGTATTATTTATAATTAACTATGTTATTTTTGTGTATTGTCATGCATACATTATTATTATTATTTATTTATTTTTAACTTTTAACCATGGTACATACTGTTACAACGATGTGCATCTGCGTCACGACTGGGCTCATATCTATATGTATGAATGCAATGTGGAACTAAAATCTGTGTGTGAATTTAAAATTAGTAGTTATATTGAAATGGAGCTCGTATGTTAATACATATATGCTCCATATATTATAGTATGTATATAATTCGTACAAAATTAAGAAGTAAAACTGATCGTCAAAGTATGAAATGACACGATTTATTGTAATTAGCACGATTCAAAAGTTAACTATTATAAATCCTACGTTTGTTCAATTTTATATATTACATAGTAGATAAAAGGATTTTTTTTTAGATATAGGGACTTATGTTATACGTCTAATTATCATTTTTTTGAACGCCCGACTCTAAAAAAAGAGGTATTATTAATTTATACGCGGCAGCGTGACAGTGTATCTGTATTTCTATCTGTAGTATATATAGTAGCTCATAAGAAAACGGCAAATTGATGCTCATTTTTTAAGTCGGTTAAAAATGTAAAGCAAAAAAAAATGTCAAAAAATATTTATTTTATAATATTATATATAAAATAGTTAATAATAAAATAATGTACTGCACATTACATCGTATAGACCGGACCGGTGACTGTAAACTGATTGGTTGTGAAATCAAGAAATGAAATATTTATTTAAATTTATATTTCTATTTCTTCGCTCTGGTGTACAGACAAAGGGCGGCGTTGAGTTCCACCACTCAAATGCAATGCTTCCAAAACTCAGCGAAAAATGGGGAACGAAGTGTCTTAACACTAGGTTCCTTCTGCCTAATAAATAATCCTGCTGTGTGCGGGATACAGCGTTGATAAGATAAGTTGATTTTTTTTTTCAGTACATTAAACTAAACTTATGATAAAGCTCGGGAAAAATGAAATTATATCACGGATTATAAGATTTACTACACAGTTCATAATATTTTATTCCACGACAGCCACTGGTTATAAATGATTTTAAAATCTCGTTATACTTAGAAACATGAACATTTTCAAAGAAATTAAACATCTTTTATAATTTTTATTCATTTAGTCTTATTCGGGCTCTGGTGCCGAGGTTAAGCGCGGCGTTGAGTTCTGCCACTCAACTCGCAATGCCTCCAGAATTCGGCGGAAAGTGAGGAACGGAGTGTCTTAACACTAGGTTCCCTCTGCCTACACTGCTGTGTGCGGGATACAGCGTGAAGCTGATAAAAAAAAGAAAAAAGGGGGGAAAATACAACAAAAAAGAAAAAATAACCCTCGACGCGAACCAAGGACTCTGCTCGTAAGAACTCCCGACTCTCCAGTTGACCTATTATAACTACGGTATGAATTGTGAAATTTGCCTTTGTATTCTAATGATATTTTGTAGCCCTTTTACATTGTTTAAAAATATTGATAGTACGTCAAATAACATCGTTTTCTAAAAATGAAGTCTTACTACATCGATTTATCGCTCTAAAAATCTAATTTTTGGAGCCGTTTTCGAGATTCAGATTAGAGTTGCCTTCGCGGAGAATTACAGAAGTTTCCCGTATAAATATTTTTAGTTTTAGTTAAAGTTTCTATTTTATTATCATAGTTAATCTTTATTATACCTACACAGTGGTACCTGCTACCAAGAATGACATAAAAGTGGTGCTTGATCAAGAAAAGGTTGGGAAACCCTGATATAATGAGAAATTCGGGTTTTATCTGCGACAACATCGTAGCCACGTTCCGTTGCTATAAATACGCGTACGACCACTTTGAATGCTCGCGGCGTACTGACCCTAATGAAAGCGACTTTTTGTCTCTCGTCAGAACAGCAGTAGGGAGTTCCATATGTTCCATTTCAGTCGCCGGGCGCTTGAAATGGAGCAGCGCGCGATGAAATTTAGCCGCGATATAAATCTCTTCCGTGTGAACGTATCCACGCGAATACATTTGTTCTATTGAAACTACTTTTTGTCGTACTACAAAAAGTCGCCGTGCGAACGAGGCCTTAACCCCTCGTTCGCACGGGAGACAAAAAGTAGTAGCGTAAATACCCGGCGAAAGAGATTTTATATCGCGTACAATTTGCCTGTTCATACGAGCGATTTTAAATCACTTTTTATCCGTCTTTCACGGCAGTAAGACGTTAAAAAGGTTAAAGCAAAAGTACTAGCAGTATCAATTTTTAAATAAATTAATTTGGTTCACGCTCTGTCTCACACACATCAGGGTAGGCAAAAGAAACCTAGTGTTAAGACACTCCGTTCCTCACTTTCCGTCGAATTCTGGAGGCATTGCGTGCTGAGTGGCGGAACTTAACGCCTCTCTTTGCTTCGACACCAGAGTGAAGAAATGACAATATAAATATAAATAAATATTTCATTTCCCCGAGTGGGGATCGAAACCACAACCGCCGCGTTACAGTAACATCTTTGTGCCCGTTTAGTATTTTATTGATAATAATTAATAATAATCTATATTAATTGTAAATTTAATGTAATTACAATTTTATTTTAGAACTAAAGATTTTATATTATAATTATTGTAAATGCCTTATATTATTTTCTTACGTTTAAAAAATAATGCCGGAATGACCGAGGACCGACTCTTTTTGTAAATTATATTTTTAAAAATGAAAAATTATATTTAGATAATAATTGTATATTAAAAAAAAAGAAAAAGGGGGAAAAATATAAAAAAAAGAAAACTAATCCTCGACGCGAACCAAGATCTTCTGCTTGTGAGAACTCCCGACTCCCCAGCTGAGCTATTATAACTACAGTACAAATTGTGAAATTTACCTTTGTATTCAATGATATTTTGTAGCCGTTTTACATTTTTTTAAAAACATTGATAATACGTCAAATAACATCGTTTTCTTAAAATGAAACTTACTAGATCGATTTATCGCTCTCCAAAAATCTAATTATTGGAGCCGTTTTCGAGATTCAGATTAGAGTTGCCTTCGCGGAGAATTTCAGAAGTTTCTCGTAAAAATATTTTTAGTTTTAGTTAAAGTTTCTATTTTATTATCATAGTTAATCTTTATTATACCTACACAGTGGTACCTGCTACCAAGAATGACATAGAAGTGGTCTTTGATCAAGAAAAGGTTGGAAAATCCTGATATAATGAGAAATTCGGGATTTATCTGCGACAACACCGTAGCCACGTTCCGTTGCTATAAATAAGCGTACGACCACTTTGAATGCTCGCGGCGTACTGACCGTAATGCAAGCGACTTTTTGTCTCTCGTCAGAACAGCAGTAGGGAGTTCCGTATGTTTTATTTCAGTCGCCGGGCGCTTGAAATGAAGCAGCGCGCGATAAAATTTAGCCGCGTCATCTCTTCCGTGTAAACGTATCCACGCGAATACATTTGTTCTATTGAAATTACTTTTTGTCGTACTACAAAAAGTCGCCGTGCGAACGAGGCCAAGTCGCCGTGCGCAAGCTAAAGAAGAAGGCGGTAGCAGTCGAGCTTATATCGGCTGATGAGCCAAAATTGCGCCTTACTCGGTCGGCAGTTGCAAAATTAAATAGCAGGGCTTCTTAGTACGAATTTATAATACTATCAAATGTAATGAAACCAAATGTGGGTGTAATACCAGTGCTAAAATTTATATATATATGCCAGTACCATACTATCAGTACGGCTGCTACGCGAAACGGATGGCAATAGTGGAAGGCAAAGCAAGGCAGTCCAATTAAAGTAAAAAGAAAAAAAAAGTAAAAATACTTGCCTAGGAAATTGGTCCGTATCCTGTATTGTTTTTTGATAAATAAGAATTAAAATCATGTACTTTTTTATTCCAAATAAGTTTGTTTCTTATTTGAGTATAATAAATAAAATTTCAATTAATAATGCTGGTTAGTTAGTTAAATAGTTTATTCTTTATTGCTCACAAATAATAATAAAAAAAATACAGAAAAGTAAAACTAGCATAGAAAAGAAATAAATAAAAACATGTATGCAAAGGCGGCCTTATTGCTACAAACAATCTCTTACAGGCAATCTTTGATAAAAACAAAGGATTGTTGATATACGGATATATGTATGTAAATTATGTTTTTGTGGCTTTATTTCCGGAAGTGCGAAATAAATAATAACAGGATATTTAGAAATTAATTATAAAATATAAGCAATAGTGAGTCTTTTGACATTAAAAATAAGGATGAATGTGTGGCGTGTTAACAAAAGGAATTTGAATGCATAATGCTTACGCAATTACAGGTGTAATTGCGTAACCATTATGCATTATATAATTTATGACAATTAGAATGAAGAACCCAAACCCTGTACCCGATCGTATGGCAAATGCTTCGTAAATTTGATCGTATTCGGGCAGACTCGGACTATCTTACTCTTGTATTATGGTACTCGAATTCGCGACTTAAGTAAATACTTCCATACTTGTGCAAGTGTTTTCTGCACGTACCAGGGCGCCGTATTTTGAAGCTGATCTTTGGTTTCAAAACCTGATATCCTAAATACGTCTAATGCCTAGTACTTAGTAGTAGCCCACCAGCATTGACTCCAGAATGTGCCGTGGTTATAGAAGAGTCCCTTGGCGCCCGTGGCAATGACCTGTATCTTGCGGTCATTGAGACCCACATGATTTGCTAAAGTGCTTGATTGTAATAGTGTAATAGTTGTTTTCTCACATTAACAAAAGGTATGTAGGTGTTAGGGATCATTAAAAAGAAGTTCTCCAATAAATAAATATATGTAGTCAAGGAAAAATAAGACAATATTAATTTATATGGAAATATTGTTTTATTATTGTACTTATTTTAGGATATATATGGGAAAAGTATTTTGGTAACATTACTAAAATTTATCTAATTCCATATTTTTACATTAAAAATACAGATCTTGTAAAATTAGGTAGAGACAAGCTCAGACAGAGGCGAGCGTTAATACGTATTTAAAACACCTCCCTTAGACCTACACTTTGGTTACAAAATTACTTTGAGTTTCTCTCATTGACTCACGATGCACCTAACCACTAATAAATTCACAGAATATTTAGTGATTTCTTCTTTGCACTACGTATTCCATCGTTAAGTGATAAACACATTGAATAAAGCTTATGGTATATATTTATATAGAATTATTGTATCATTATAAATCTTTAATTATATATTCAATACAATAGTCGTACGTAAGGTCTTTTTGTAAGTAATTTTAGCAGTTATAAATTTATTAAATAGTCAATATGTTTTAAGAGTTCCGATCCATAAATTTTATATATATATTATCGGTGGAGTGTGTGACAAGTCCGGCTGCTTGAAAGTTCAGTTTTAACGGCATCTCTCTAGATAATTCAAGCTTATATTTTCGGAATATTGTTAAAATTCCAGCATTCATAGGCATTTTTGCAAATTTAACACCTGTAATAAGAAAAAAATTAGAAAAAAGATTGTTCTTTTTATTAGGAAAGCCAAATTTCTGCCAATCAACTTGTCAACTGTAATGAAAGCAGAGATTGAAATATCTTGTATCTATAAGTTCTCTCTATCTTTCTTAATACTAACGCCTTAGTTATTTTATTTAAAATGATAATATAATTTCAATTTTAAAATATTTAATATTTATGTAAGTTATCATAAAAGTGACTTGCTTAACTTTATGTTTAGGACAACATTAGAAAATTTAAGTATACATTCTTACCAAGACATGTTCTAGGTCCGTTTCCATAGGGCAAGTAAGAAAATGGGTTAATCTTTTTTCTCTCTTCTCCATAAAATCGTTCTGGACGGAATAATTCTGGTTCTGGGAAGACTTCAGGATTTCTGTGTAAATGATACACGGGTATGTGTATACGATCACCTTTCTCTAATGTTAACCCTGTAGGTAGTGTGTAATTCCCCATAGCTTCCCGAGTTAGCACACCTAGTACAGGATATAAACGAAGCGTTTCATGAATACAGGCCTCAAGATATGGCAGTTCATTGACACAATTATATTCGATAACACCATTTTGTTTAAGAAAATAAGCATCTATTTCTTCTATTAATCTATCCTGGGCATGTTTGTTTTTCGCTAGTTCATATAGTAAGAATGATAAAGTAGCTGATGTTGTTTCATAGCCAGCAGCAAATAATGACAGCGATTGAAATCCAAATAAATCGTTGGTAACTTCTATCTTTGTTATTTTTTTTTCAAGCTTCAAATTGCTAAAGGTATCGCAAATTAAATATTTTTTCTCCTTCAATTTTAAAAAGTGATCAACAACATCACTTCTAGTAGAGCCACTTGCCAGTCGATTGTCATAAGCCTCTTTGAACATTTTGTTAAAAAATACACGTATTTGCTCATCAAACATTGCAAGTCCTAAGCCGTAAAATAAAGACGGCCATATAGAGCGGAATATGAGTTTCAAGCTCCTCTTGATCGATACATCGAAGATCTTTTCACCGATGGTAACAAAAGGATTGTCTTTTACGTTGTGTTCCAAGGTGTGAGCGTTAACACCGTATATGCATGTCGTAACACACCTCATTGTGTATCGTGCCATCAATGATTGCATTTCAATTTTCTCTTTTGATTGTACTAGATCTTCAAGATATTCGTCGAACTCTTTGGTACACTCATTTATCAATGGAAACATGTCTCTAAGTTTTGTAACAGTAAAAAGGGGTGTTAATGTTTGCCTCAAAGCTTTCCATTCGCCACCACTATTGAAAAATATACTTTTTGTAAGAGTTTCGCTATGAGCATAATCACTGGCCTCTCGCCC
Organism: Heliconius erato demophoon; assembly: GCA_018249695.1. Taxonomy (NCBI): domain Eukaryota; kingdom Metazoa; phylum Arthropoda; class Insecta; order Lepidoptera; family Nymphalidae; genus Heliconius; species Heliconius erato. The sequence continues at coordinate 3,208 of DWQW01004272.1, read as the reverse complement.
GCTGAAGTAAGCGAAATCTTTAGAAAGCACAAGCTTTAATATATTTGGATCTTGGATTATGAGGGCAGGTTCTGTGCCATAAAAACTTCCAATGTAAGGCTCCTTCGAAAATTTCTGACATATTTCACTAGTGACTTGAGGCAAATATTTCTTTAGTAAAATATATTCACTGTAATTACCAAAAAATATGCAGGGTTTTAAGTACGGAACATTTCTCTTTTTCCAATAGTCGTCGTTTTTAGTCACAATTCGAAACGCAATATATATCAAAACTATTAGGAGCAGTAAAAATAAATACATTTTCGACTTTAGTACAGTTCACAATTTGAGCGTAGTACAATTATTAAAGAATGTGAGTTATCATTTTATACAATATTTGGTTATATAGCGCGGCGTTGAGTTCTGCTACTTAACACGCAATGCCTCCAGAATTCAGCAGAAAGTGGAGAACGGAGTGTCATAACACTGGATTCCCTCTGTCCACCCTGCCATGTGCGGGACACAGCGTGAAGCAATAATTGTACAAAAAAGTCTAAAACGAAGACTATTCTGGGAGACCCCAAGTACTCTTAACACCTGGAAGAGAGTGCAAGAATAAGATCTTCACCCATCAAATTATCATGAAAAAAAAATGTTTGGCCATAAACTATAAAAGTTTTTTGTGCTTTTGTGAACTTGGAGAACCTGTCTACCAAACCTGTGTACGCCTTGCATATCGACTTAATTTAACATTCAGTGTTACGCCATGCTAGCTTCGATGTTCTATTTGTATTCGGATAACTGTTTCCACGGAAAAATGAACATGGAAAAACATTGTAACCTGAAAGTAAATTGCCTGATGTACATAAATGAAGCAATCCTAATTTAACGATAGATCGCCAGAATGCGAATAGCTATACAATGCAGTGCTGATACCGACACTGCATTACGACAGCAAAAGAAAAGTAAGTGCTGTGGAGCGTGTATGCTATTGTTTTGTAGGATATGGGGAATCAGTTTAGCTGCTCAAATCCGCAATGAAGAGGTACACAGTGGGAGGTACAAACGAAAATATCACGAGAAAGTAGAAGAATGTGTTCAGGTACTTTGGGGACGCCGACAGAAAGAATGGCAAAAAAGACAACAGAAGGATAGAGAGACTTTGGTTGACATTTGAAAACACAGTAAAGATGATGCTGGAGAAAAATTACGTAAGAGAGCATGAGGACCCCCCGGAGGACATGTATGAAGAGGATGATGACAGTGGACAGGACGAAAGAGGTATGCAAAAATCGTGACGTTTGGTGATACTTTCTCTTTCTGATAAATTTGAAGGGAAATATTAAAACAAAGCCTCCATCATCAAAATTTCAGAAGAAAGATACCTCTAATTGGGCAGATAATATATTTATCACTCATTTACTTATCACGAAATCTCAGATACTACAAGTGCTAGGAATTAAAAATGTTGTATGGCCGTTCTTTGTAGCACGTAGGTGCTCAATTAGACGGATATTTGCAATATCCCACCCCTAAAGGGTTGTTTTTGGGGTTGACATTTCCTATGAACTTTAATTTCTAAAACATTAGTTTCAAATTTTGAATGGGTGTACTTATACGATGTAGGTGCTCACTAAGATGGGTGTATGGCTTGATGGAGGCAATACTTTTGGTTATCGTCACTCGCTGAGTGGCATGAGCTGTTGTCACTCGATTTAAGTGACAGTGGCGAATTTTGAGATTATCGTCACTAGTTATAACTAGCCAAGTTCGATCTTACACGTAGATATAGTCTCCAAAGTTGTAAGAAGATAGAACATTTCAAGTTGTTATAAAATCTGTAATAAAATATTTTATATTGTTAAAAATAAATTTCAGGACTGATCATTAAACTTGGCACACATTTACATCTCAATTTTTTTATCGCTGAAGTCAACAACCAAGGCATCATATTACTGAACTTGGCTCTCATTTTACATTTATGTTTATGATGGTATATAATATGCACTATTTTTATATTATATTTCTGAATAATGATGAAGCCAGTCATGGCGCTGGAGCACTAGTGAGTGACTGTAAACGCGATAGACTGTGGGTTCGATTTCCACTTGATAAAATAAAGTATTTAATATTTTCATTTTTTCGCTCTGGTGTCGAGGCAAAGCGTGGCGTTGAGTTTCACCACTCAACACGCACTACCTCCAGAAGTCGGCAGAAAATGGGAAATATAGTGTCTTAAAACTAGAATTCCTCTACCTACGCTGCTATGTCCGAGTTACAGCATAAAGCTAAAAAAAATCATAACATAAAGAAAGCTACTGGTGTGTTTATTAGTTACTTTATTATGTAATAGACAATATTGTTTTATGATATCACTAGAGGGCGCGCTCGGCTTCGCCCGCTTATTAGGAGTGAATTCTAAACAAACCACGAAACACGTGATCAATTAAATATTTTTAACAGTCTGAATTAAATTTTTTATAAAAATCGGTGGCAATTTAAAGATTTTTCCATATAAACTTTCAACCCCTTATTTGAACCTTTAGGGGGTGAATTCTTAAAAACCATGAAACACGTATTCAATGAAATATTTTTAAGAGTCTGAATTTCAAATTTTATAAAAATCGGTACAGATTAAAAAAAAAATCCATACAAACTTTCAACCCCTATTTCATCCCTTTAGAATTAAAATTTTTCAAATTCCCTTCTTAGTGGATGTCCAGAATATGAAAACAAACATCTGCCCAAATTTCACGTTTCTACCATCAGCGGTTACGGCTCTGCATGCGTCTTACCTCAGTCAGTCAGCACAAGTCCTTTTATATATATAGACTAGAGGGCGCGCGCGGCTTCGCCCGCTTATTAGGAGTAAATTCTAAAAAAACCAATAAAATGTTTTTAACAGTCTGAATTTAAATTATTATAAAAATCGGTGGTGATTTAAAGATTTTCCATATGAACTTTCAACCCCTTATTTGAACCCTTAGGCGGTGAATTCTTAAAAACCATGAAACACGTGTTCAATGAAATATTTTTAAGAGTCTGGATTTAAAATTTTATAAGAATCGGTGCCAATTTAAAAAAAAAATCCATACAAACTTCCAACCCCTATTTCATCCCTTTAGAGTTAAAATTTTTCAAATTCCCTTCTTAGTGGATGTCCAGAATATGAAAATAAACATCTGCCCAAATTTCACGTTTCTACCATCAGCGGTTACGGCTCTGCGTG
>DWQW01004271.1:0-20262 GCA_018249695.1 Heliconius erato demophoon | reverse complement strand
GCGGTCTCCAAGCTGTCCGAGAAGTTATTCCTCTCACTTCTCCAGGCGCACATCCACCCACGAAGCGAGCAGTTTGGCGAGCGGGTATACTACTCTGGTTACACTACGCCGTAACAGCGATCAACCGTAAGGAGAGAGCAATAGCAGTCTTCTTCGACGTAGTACGCGTATTCGACCACGTCTGGCACCCGGACCTACTTCATTAAGTGCTCAGAGACGGCACCCTCCAGCACGTCGCGCATGTCTTTGCCTCCCTCCCTCAGTGACAGGACATTTTGCTTGAGAGTTAAGAGTTCGAGGTATAGCAGCGACTCGATCGCTGCCGTTGTTCCCCAGGGCAGCATTTTGTCACCTGCTCTCTACGCACCATACACTGATGATATAACATCGCCCTAGCGAGTATCATTCAAAGAGAAATCCTGCAGGTGGTCCAGAACCTCATCCTCTGTCGAGTGACGCAGGCGCCATACTCCGTGAGAAACACCACGCGTCACCACAACCTAAAAATAGAAAGCCTGGAGGTACACATTGGTCGTCTCGCGTCCAACGCATTCCGCTGCGCCAATGTATCGGGTCACCTGCACCTAAGGAGCAGCACTCCGTGGCACATCCAGCCGCCCGAAGTCAGACGTCAGATGACTTCCGAGGGACTTTCTATCCTCCTCCAAATGCGACTCATGAGCCTTGCACTGATCCTTGGTCGTTTAAGCTGGGCCTCCCTCAGGAAACCGAGGGTCTCACCTGACTGAGTTGACCGCCTAGATGGCATTTGATAATCTTTCCAATCCTGTCCCGCACGCCTCTCTCTATGTCTGCTCTAGAGCAGGTTTTCGCTTGAGACCACCGCCATGGAACCAACGCCCAGATGTCGTTCGGAGCTACTACGGAGATGGACGAGAGAATGCTTCAATTCTGCGCCTGGCTCTATAGCAAAGTAAATTTAGAAACGATTGCACGTATTTTGGAGTTATCCAATAATTATAATGTATTTCGTCGCGGCATTGTTGGTTACATCTTTCGTTTAAGTATTTTTGGGTAAGAGAATAGTAGGTAGTCTGTTGTTTATAATTTCTTTCGTTTAACCCTTTCAGGCCCATAAGGTTTTGAGAGGTGTTGCGTTCATTTTAACTGTTTAATATAACTTATTGTGGATCTAAAAACATATTTTTGAAGAAAAGTATTAAATTTAGTTTTAGTTTTTATATTTTTATGAGACACGGCGGTCCCTGTGGTCGTAAGAGGTGACTTATTGTCATAAAAATCATCTTTATAATTATATGATTTATAAATTAAGTAGGGGGTTTAATAAAACAAATCGCTATGATTATTACACATATTCTTATTTTTCAACGAAATAATATACTACTTCACCTAAATACTCAAATAGTAAAATTATACTGGTTATGAAAGTCAGCGAAATAATTTCTTTCATTTGTATAGCAGAGATGAACTTTACAGATCAGCACAACTATCATTTGTACGGTTTTCCTCCTTATTCTTGGCACAATTTACGCATCTCTTGCGGACAGTGGCTTCATCTATTGCTTGTAATGGTAACTGTGGCTTTGTAGATTTTCGTACGACACTTACTTTTTAAATAAGAACATAGACATGTTCTTGGATAGACACAGAGGTGTATGTCTGGTAGTAAAGCCGTTAAATAAACTCAAGAATAATCGTAGATAATGCTTAATTTTAGATTTCCGATGTAGTTCCTAGCACATTATGTTGCTTCGTAAGATCAATTTCATGCATATTTTTAATGTGATATACTATTACTATAACGTGATATACTATACTTGGACATTACACATAATTTTTCTCTGCTGACTACAGTTTTACGTCGTTTTACAACGTATGTTACTACAGGCGATATTTTGTTGTATTATATATCTGTATTTAGTTCTATTATCTGAACTGACTCTATGATTTGAACTAAAGTATTTTTTTGTAGAAACAAATATATCAATAGTACCTTTCTGAATTGATACTCCACATTAGGAAGAACATTTGAAATGTATGTTCTCTGACTGCACCCAATCAGGTTGACTGTTGCGTTGTGGTACTATGGTAGGATTTACTGCAGAAACTTCAGGTGATTTGCTTTTTATGTCTAGATGTTGCAATGATGTATCATCAATCTTTACATCATGCGCCTTGGTCTTCATTCTGTGTCAATAGTTTTTGATCTTCCTCGTCAAGCAGTAAATTGTCGTGTAGTAATTATTAAATCTCATTAAAATATTTCGAATTTCATCTTCCTTGAGTTCAAAAATTCCACATCCCTTTCAAAATATAGTATGAAAAAGTAAAAATAAATAATTGAGGGTAATAATGAATTTTTTTTTGCAACAAAATTCATGTGCAAAATAGCTCCTGCATAGACCATAGGGACAATGTTGTCCCTTTTGGTTTACGACGACTTTTACAAGTAGAAAGCATAAGAAATTGTATTTTAAGTGTACAAACTTAATAAATACTTACCACTGAATCAATATTTTAGGAAATAAAACCTTAAACGTCACTTTTACTCCTTGAAATTATTTTCTAAAGTATTGGAATTCCGCGCGGAGCAAACGGCCACTTTTTAATGCTAATAAGTTAAAGTATGATGATTGGATAGCTAATTAAATATAATCAAATAATAAAAAGGTACTTCTAGAAACTAATTGACAAAAAAAAACAAATATCTGTTTCTTTTTTCCTGACTACCTTCAATTTTATCATCTGGGACAAATGTGTCCCCGTAGTCGTGAAAGGGTTAAGTTTTCTGTTGTTTGTGTCATTTGTTCAGGTGTGTGTGTTTTTTAAACAATTGGAACATCCTTATTGGAGCTACGAAAATGTGGGTTTCATTAAGGTTTCAATAATTTTCACATTAGTAATCTTAAGTGCTTTGCAAACATAGGTACATTATATGAATAATTCAGTAGTTAAAGCGGGCGAAGCCGCGAGCGGGTCGCTAGTATATATATAAAACTCTTTCGTTCTTCTTTCCCCATGCGGCGTATAACGCTGAAACTTATCGTTAACTTTTGTAAGGGAAGAGTATCACAGGCTTTCTCTATTTTTTTAAGCAACGAGAAAAGTGGAATTTAGATAATTTTAAAATACGCAATCAAAGTCGCACGTGATGTAGACGTGTCATATAATAGAAATAAAATTGTTAATTTACGTTCCTCATTTTCCGTCGAATTTTGGACGCATTGCGTGTTAGGTGGCGTGCTTTGTCTCAACATCAGAGCGAAGAAATAAAAGTATAAATTTAAATAAATATTTCATTTCCTCGAGTGAAGATCGAACCCGCAACCAGTCGCGTTTACAGTCACACTGTGCTTGTGCCGCTACGCCATAAGTGGTCTCTTATTTAAATTATTAATAAATGGAAGATGTTTGTGTAAAGCAAATGACCTGTATTTCATGTATTCAAAATATCTATATAAATCACGTTCGTAATTCTGATCTTTTCTGCATACTTTGTTTCACGCTGAATCCCGCACACAGCAGGCAATTCAAGAATTTGGATGAAAGAGATGAACGAAACTGCTAATAGAAAACGGAGTGTCTTAAGACTAGCTTCCAAGATTTCCTTTAGCCCATTCTGATTAAGTATAGATAAATAATCAAAGAAAATTGAACTTTCTTACCGTTTCCTTAGCGTTGTTTATCCTGTGGCCGTTCTTCCACCAGGTGATGGACGCGGGTGGACGTGACCCCGAGCTTTGGCAGAGGAGATCATATCTTCTACTCGCTGATAGAGGCTGATTGGATCCCAGAATATGTACGTTTATAGGTGGAACTGAAAGAGAATACAGTTATAAAAAATTTGTTAAATTGGTGGTTTTATTAATATTTTCTTATAAGTATTACTACTTGACACTATTGTGGTTTATAGCATCTACAAGCGAGGGTTATGGGTTCAATACACACTTGGTGAAATGATAACGAAAATATTTATATAAAATTATTGTAATTTTCTTGATCTGATCGCAAAGACCGTCGTTTGAATCCAATGCATACTCTCTAGAAATAGCAATGAAAATGGAGACCAGAATATCTGAGAAAAACATAACTGTCGTTTTGATCTCAGTAACACTGAGTCGAAAATGCGAAAATAATTTATTTCTCGAGTGGGATTCGAACCTACAACTATCGCGTTTAACATCAAATGCTGTGGCACACGACCAAAACGTACACCTTGAATAAAAACTAAGTACAGTTTCAGTATTTACTATATTCTAACATTTTATTCCAATTTCAAGTGACCTACAGTTCGATACTGCCTTGTGATAGATATTCAGGCACGGTAGCGGGCTAATAACGTTACTTTGGCACCCTTTGGCCTTATTTGGCGCTATGACTGGTTTCCTTAATTACTGGAACGACTGGTTTTAGCAAGCAGATTATTTTGAAATAGGGCAATGGTTTCAAATTTGAGTTAACTTCACGCTGTATAACCCACACAGAAGGGAAGGCAGAGGGAAACTGGAAACCTAGTGTTAAGACACTCTGTCCTCACTGGCCAAAGACATCCACTAATACATTAGGTACGTAGATAGGGAAAAAATACTGCAAAAGACAAATAAAATTTTCAATTAAGCGCTCTTAACAATGAGTACGGATTTTTCCGTTGTTTTTGAGCAAACTTGACAGGTGTCGTTTCCAATGACTACAGAATGCCCTACTATTCATCTTTCAACTAAAGATATTATCAGCGCAGGGAATCTTCTTTAAGACACTCCGTTCTCCTTTTATCGCTCAATATTTAAGTCATTGCATGATGGGAGATGGAATTGACGGAATACCGCACTTTATCTTGTGACCAGAGTGAGATAATTAAAAAAAAAAAACATTCTGCCAATTAGCATTTGAACTCATAACCCTTTCTTTCAAAGTTAGTAATTTAACTACTTAAACTAAAAAGCAATATAAAAACGTATAATTACAACTCCACTAATACAATACGCAGGTAGGAAAAGAAGACTGCAAAAGACAAACAAAAATTTTCAACTAAGCGCACTTAGCAATGAGTTCGGATTTTCCCGTTGTTTAATGAGCAAACTTGACAGGTGTCGTTTCCAATGACTATAGAATGGATTATTTGGGAACAGAAGTTTGATATGTAGGTCACTTTGTATAAGTTTTAAATGGTTCTTTAGTTTACAGTTCAGTTCAGCAGAGTAACAAGATGCTTGGAGTTGGTCTTGATATTACAAAAGTTATGAGTGAAACTTGAAATCGTTTATTTAAAATGAATTAAATTGGCTTCACACTATATTATTGCAGGAAGGATTCGTATTTAGTATTTAAACAACTTTAAACTATTGCGTGGTCAGTGACGGTACTCAACGCTGATCTTTAGTCTTCTCAGCACTGCGAGAAATTGATAATATTTTTCTTTTATATGATACACATATTTACAATCATTTGTAAGCATTTGTAAATCACCGTTTTGCGGAGGATATTTTAGATTAACAATAATATTGATTATATTTAATTTCATTGTCATTAGAATTGAAAAACAAAAAAAATTAGCTTCACGCTGTATCCAGCACACAGCAGGGTAGGCAGAGGGAACCTAGTGTTAAGACACTCCGTTCCCCACTTTCTGTAGAATTCTGGAGGCATTGCGTGTTGAGTGGCAGAACTCAATGCCGCGCTGAATCTCGACACCAGAGCGTAAAAATGGAAATATAAATTTAAGTAAATATTTCATCTCCTCGAGTGGGGATCGAACCCACAACCAGTCAGTTTTGCAGTCACACCTCGTGCCACTGCGCCACGACCGGCCTCTAGAATATAGATAGATATAATAAAAGAATTGAAGTTGTGATCCAAATTACAGTTTAATCGGACACCGGGACGTGAGTCATATTCAACTTGCAAAATTCACTTACACTCTCACCTTAACACAGCAAGTGAGATAATAGCTTACTAGCTAGTAATAATTCAATTTAATTTTTTTTTCAAATAAACCTAGCACTTTTGAGTAGTTGAATGAACATGAAAACGATATCTTTAACACTTTTTTTATATAATATAATACAAAACCATGCTTAAAATTATAAAATCGAAGATTTTGTTTGATTGACCGCGCTAATCTCGGGAACTACGCGTTTAGATAATCTATATTCCATATTACATCACTTCACTTATCAAATACATCATTATAATCACATCAATACCACAGATACATAATGAGCTACCGATTATGTATCTGTGGTCAGAATCATCAGAACATCAGATAATTAGAAAGTATCATAACACATAGTTGTTACGATTTAACTACGTTGGCGAGTAGCAGGTAAAAGAACTAGTTTAAAAATATATAACTTACAGTTCATATCCAATGTGAGGGTAGTTTCGAAGGGGTGGGCCCGCAAATGATTAGAGGCTCGACACGTTAGGGTTGCTCTCACATCAGACCGGGTTAGAGGCCCCACTTTTAGGACACCTCTCACGCCGTTCCCTTGTAGCATTGTGGCAGTTGTGTCTGTTTCCACTTCGTTACGATACCATTTTATCCATGGACGGGGTCGACCTGTAAACGTAATTCAGATTAAAATTTCTTAATAGCTATCCTAATATGATGAAGCTGGTGTGTTGGTTTGTTTGTTTGGACGCACTAATGTCAAGAACTACCAATAGGATTTTTTTTAATAGGAATGATATTAATGCGATTCCTATATAACATTTAGCTTGTTAAGTTATATATTACTTTATATACATATATAAATAATACTGATATCATGTACTGTTTAATTTATTCATCTCATGAAAAAACAAAGTACTTTGTAAATAGATACTATTTACTTAGAACTTTTGCTTACATATATATGAATTGATTTCAAAGTAAGTCAAGCATTTTTTCTAAATTTTTTTATTTCAGTATTATTATAAAAAAAAATCTTACCTCCCGTTACGTCACATTTAAGCGTAAATGTGTCACCCTCTACATAGGGACCCACTATAGCCTGTTTCACGTCACTCTTGTCGTCCGTTATAACCATTTTGTTTGGTGGAACTGAAACAAAAGTGAATTATTATTAAAAAATATTATTTTCTTAATTTTCAGCTCCACTCTGTATCCCGCACACAGCAGGGTAGGCAGAGGGAATCTAGTGTTAAGACACTCCGTTCCGAACTTTCTGCCGAATTCTGGCGGCATTGCGTGTTGAGTGGCAGAGCTTAACGCCGCGCTTAGCCTCGACACCAGAGCGAAGGAATGGAAATATAAAGTTAAGTAAATATTTCACCTCCTCGAATGGCGATCGAAACCACAACCAGTCAGTTTTACAGTCACACTTAGTGCCGCTACGCTACGACTGGCCTCAATTCTTATTTTTTTTTGTTTCAAATTGTATCCCATAAAGTAGGGTAGTTAGAGGGAACCTAGTGTTAAGAAACTCCGTTCCTTTCCATCCCAATAGTTTCCTCTGTACATTTTCTATCAGAAACTCAAGGGTCTTTCAGTATCTCGGGGAGGTAACGGGACAGAAGAGAACCTATTATTAATGCACTGTGTTCTCCTTTTTCAGCCTGAATTGTTATTAAGAAAACGAAACGTTATTAAACGTTAATTTAATAAACCTTTTCTATTATTTTTAATTTATTTGAATCCAGCAAAATATAACCAAACGAATCATTTATTATTTCTAATTAGTTGAGGTTAGCGTATTTTCAATTAGTTGCCTAGACAGGCAATGACCGGTGCAGTATTTATTGGATTACGTATTATTTTTATGCACAATAGTTGATTTCTATTTTGCATAAAATGCGTCAATGAGATGAGCAGATGAGAATTGATTTAATCATCATCAAACCATCATCACATACCCTTTTTTTTATTCAAATATTATGATGCCGCCATCACGGCTACACGCTATCACGGCATATGTATATCATATATACTTAAAAAAAAATCAGGTTCACGCTGTATCCCGCACACAGCAGGGTAGGCATAAGGAACCTAGTGTTAAGACACTCTGTTCCCCACTTTCTGCCGAATTCTGGAGGCATTGCGTGTTAAGTGGCAGGAGAGTTGAGGTTAAAAGCGAAATATGAATTTTAGTAAACATTTCATCGCCTCGAGTTGGGATGGAACCCACAACCAGTCGGTTTTACAGTCACACTTCGTGCCGCTGCGCCACGACTGGCCTGCCATATACTTATATCACATATTTAGCATAAATTTTACAAAAGTTTACCGTACGCTCCGATATTGAGTATAAATTTTAGTTATAACGGAAAAAAATAAAAAAAATGAATAAATTAGCTTCACGCTGTATCCCGCACAGCAGGGTAGACAGTGGAAATCTGGGAATCTGATATTAAGACATGCCATTAAGACACTTCCGTTTCCCAACTTCCACCGAATTCTGGAGATCAGCTCTCTGGAATACAGCGTAAAGCTAAAAACCACAAAAGTTTCACTATTTTAACATTTTTAAAGTGCGTGTTTCACGCTAAGACGACAGAAAAAAATTGAACTAATCCAAATCTTTTTATTTTTTCATTAATATTTGTCACTATATTATACTTTCTATTCATCATGAAAAAGTATTAAAATAACAAAAACATGGTCCCGAATCTGCAATTTAGCTTTCACATTCTATTATTTATATTACAAAATGAGTGTTTTATTCAGAGTTGATACGATCTACGAACGTACATGTGTCGTGAAAAAGATACGTTTATTTGGATAGTTGCCATATTAGTTTGCAAGATATCGACTGAACGTGGATTCAATCAGCCGTTTTAAGTTATTTTAAATTTTATTAGCTCTTTCAACTGTTACATATTGATAATCTATATATATAAAAGGAAAAAAAGGAAACGTTTAAATTTAGACAGATGTTTATTTTTATAATCTGGACATCCACAAAGAAGGTATTTTGAAAAATTTTAACTCTAAAGGGGTGAAATGGGAGTTGAAAGTTTATATGGATTTTTTTATAAATCGGCACCGATTTTTCTAAAACATTAAATTCAGACTGTTAAAAATATTTTATTGAACACGTTTTTCGTGGTGTTCTTAGAATTCACCCCTAAGGGTGCAAAAATCGGTCGAAGCCGCGCGCGCCCACTAGTTTTATTTATATTTAAAGACCATCGTGGCACAGTGCTACAATATCTAACAGATCAGAATTTAAAATGTTTTGAGGATGAGGAGCGCAACTTAACGCCGCGCTTTGTCTTACGATATAGTCTTTATGAGAGCAATTCTATTTGGAGGAATGAGTGATGATCTCTTTCCCAAAGAGAATCAAGCGAAGTAGAAGAAGTCACACGCTTCACCATGATAGCAATAAATAATTATAAGGATGAATATTAATATACGATATATTTTACTCTCCATAGACTACGAGTATATTACTCTTTATATAAGTAAGTACTAATGTATTTTACGCCTCGTTCACTTAAATTACGATTTCTTTTTCTTTCTTCACAAAATTTTACTTTTTAAATACATTTTTATGTAACGTCTCATATAAAATATGGATATTATAGTATTTTATCACATGCCATCTCCCCAAAGGGCGCTCTTGGGCCCACTTCCATTACAGTAACAAACTATTCTACTCAAGGCTTTCAAAAGACATCAAGAAAATTACTATTGGAAAACTTTCGAATTAGTTTTTTTTTAACAAAAAGTTTTTAAACCTGTAATGGAGTGGAAAAAGGTTTGAAAAATATATTTTTAGCATATTATGTTTTATGAAATATTTTGAGATGTACATAATAGTCGTATTTTTTTTATTTTTTGATTTTAGTTGTACAATAAGGACTTATTTACTTTATTTTAATTTAAATTTAGACTAATTTTCACCTAATAAAAATATATTTTTTCAGAAGAGTTCCACAAGCATAGATTTTTCGACATTAATTAGAAAAAAATAAACGTCGTCGTATGTAAATTATTTACGCAATCATAGTATTCTATTAAAATATTTTAAAAGAGTTTGTATTGGTTGTGAAAAAGATAAAAAAGATCTAACTGATAAGAATAAGAATATTTATAAAACATATGTTTAGCCTATGTTTGTATGTTAAAAACATGTTTAAGTTAATATTGTGAGGCCAGTCGTAGCGCAGCGGCACGAAGTGTGACTGTAAAAACCGACTGGTTGTGGGGTCGATCCCCACTCGAGGAGATGAAATATTTACTTAAATGTATATTTCCATTTCTTCGCTCTGGTGTCAAGGCTAAGCGCGGCGTTGAGCTCTGCCACTCAACACGCAGTGCCTCCAGAATTTGGCAGAAAATGGGGAACGGAGTATCTTAACACTAGTTCCCTCTGCCTACCCATTCTTAAGTCAACATATAAAACCTGGCTGTAACCTAACAGACGTATATAACCACCAGGTTCCTTCAAAAATAAAATTACACCTCTCACAGCATTTAAATAATTACTTACCTTACTACTACCAAATACGTATTCCAAATAAGTTCTACAGATACATTAACTTAAATATTTAAAGCTTACCTCGTCTAAGCCAGTTCTGGATGCAACTAAAAGTAGCTAGTAAATTCCGTTTTTTTTTCATGTTTTAACTTGGCAAGGGTAATTTTGTAGAATATTCCAACTAAAAGTGTCGTCTGTTAGGTACGAAGTCTAAGAAACCCCTGTTGGCATTCTACCAAAAGAATGGATAGATAAACTGAACTAAGATAAAAACATTTGAGAATTCCTCCTTTTTCATTTTTTAAACGAATTATAAATGCTTTAATGTTGATTATATATTTGTTTTAAATTGAAATAAATTTCAATTATTCTAACTTATATATATTATTTTATTTTTTATACGTATTTCTTTCTAGTGTTGAAGTTATGTATTGACGCAATTGTTAAGCTGAAAAGCAGCTTCTGGCTTTTTTATCTACACAGCAGAGTAGGTAAAGGGAAGAAAATTTTGGAGACATTGCGTGTTGAGTAGCGGAACTTAACGCCACCCTATAAATAATAAGTCAATGAAACATATAACCAGAAACATATTCCAATATCATTCGTCAAAATAAAAACATTTTCATTTTCCCTAGTCTCAAACAAATCACAGCGTTAAATTCCACCACTAAATACGCAACACAAAACAAGCAGAAATCGGAAAACGGAGAGATGTACCACTAAGTTCTATATATACTACTTCACATAAAGCTAGCTTTGTTTAATTCAACCAAGTCATTCTGGTCGTCAGTACCGCACTTTACAGAGCAAGGGCGTTGAGTACTTAATGGAATCCGACTTCAAATGTTTGTTTTACACTCATCGACAATACATTGGTTCAAAGTGCGTTATTTATTTGGAACATTATCATAGCGTTTAGGTGGTTGTGGGTACGAATCAATTCAATTCTATTTATAGGGAGAAAGTAGGGGACGTGAGGGAAGGTATTTACTCACTTAATTTCTTACTTGTTTGCTATGCTTGTAACATAGAATTGCTTAGTATTTTTTTTTTTTGGAAAAGGACAAGGCAAACGAGCGTGTGGGTCACCTGATGGTAAGTGATTACCGCCGCCCACGACCCCGTGCAACACCAGAGGAGCTACAGGTACGTTGCCGGCCCTTAAGGTGGAGATAGAGGTGCTTTTTGAAGGTACCCATGTCATATCGACCTGGAAACACTGCCGTGTGTAGGCCGTTCCACAGTTGCGTGGCGAGTGGAAGGAAGTTCCTACGAAATCGCACAGTAGTGGATTGTCACGTATCCAGGTGGTGTGGATGATATTTTAGCTTGTGACGTACTAAATAATGTAGTTTAGAAAAAAATGTATTGTGAAAAATAAAGAAATAAACTTGAATATATCGTGAACAATAAACTTATTGAGACCAGTCGTGGCGTATGGGTTTTAATGTGCAACTGTAAGCGCGATAGGTTTTAGGTTCGGTTCATAGTAGAGGAAAGCGGACTGAAAGTTTTGAGCCCACATGTAAATAATAAAGATATGGTTTGTAAAATTGGTATTTTTTTTAAATTTTAGAATATCAAAAATCAGGTAAATTTACAATCTGGAAGCGGAGATAAATGAGAAAAATAGTTTAATATCCCGAATAATCGATTACAGTACTACGAAAATAAAATATTTGTTCATTTTAATTAAGTCTAAGTATTTTAATTACACTTATTAGTGCATATAATTACAGTATAAAAAAGAAAATATCAATTAATTACTCAAAAAAACAAAAAGAAATTTATTTGAATCGATTAAAATCGATCATGGTTTACATTATATAAAACTGTGTCTCCAGAAATCGAGAAATAGAGAAAAGTAGAGAACGGAACTATGCTAATGGAAACGGAGTGTCTTAACACTACGTTTCTCTGCCTAACCTACTATATGTGAACTGTATCGCACGTAAAGCTAAAAAAAACATACCAACAGTAAAAATATTGCACAATATACGCTCCTTTACAATAAAAATTGATGCATGAAACTCTAAATATAATCTTACTTTACGCTGAGTGCACTAGAGTGATATGCAATAGATCAAAAGTGCTTTTTGGTTCATTTAATATTTTCTATACTGGTACAATATCAAACTATTTTTATATCCGTGCATTTTTCGCTTCATGCGGAAATAAGAACGGTAGGCTTGTACGTTTTGTCTTTGTTTGTAGAGTGGCGTAACTCAACGCTGCACTTTTTACTTGAATATAATGTAAATAAAATGTAAATGTTACCCAAATGAAAACTATTCAAACATTTTTATTTTAGTTTTTCACTGTATCCTGCACATAGCAGAGTAGGCAGAGGGATCCTGGGCAACTAGTGTTAAGACATTCCGTTTAGATTAAAGACACTTCCATTTTCCACTTTTCGCCGAATTCTGAGGGCATTGCATGTTGAGTGGCGGAACTGAACGCCGCGCTTTATGTTTTTTTTTGCCGCAATTAAAAGAAATTGATCGACTTCGTGCAACTTAGTGGCACATTAAGAATATTTTATATGAGTTGGAGCTAAAAGTTAAAGTCATTGTCATTTTGGATAGTTTTGGGTTCAAGCCTCAGATATAATACTCGTACATATTATAATTCCCTAAAACACACACCTACACTCCCTAAAGTCTACCCTATACTCCCTAAATCCTTGTTTACATTATGCTAGTAATTTAGTCGAATACAGAGGAATTTAGTAACTAAATATACTCTACTGCCCAAAAATCATTGCACTCTGCTTGAGTATAGTATACATATAAATGAGCGGTGTTTTATAAGAAGAACAACCTACAACCTGATAAATTAAATTATCATAACGGGTATTTTAGAAGAGGTGGATGAAAAAAAATGTGATTAATCAAATTTGGAAGTTACTTGAAAACATCCAATTCACTTATGAACATGCTTAGCCGGTGAAATAGAGAGCATAAACTCTCCTGAAACAAATAAAATATAATTAATCGAATAATTTTTTTTTTCAGGCACATTATCGAATACATTTGTTATTTTCTTTAACTTAGGAAGGCAGATATTGGCCAGTATCTAATTTAGAGGCATCATTAGGGTTCCCTACCCATTAACTATTACTAGGACTCCACTATCCGTCAGGCCATCGGTCCGTCTGTTTGTCACCAGCCTGTATTTCATAAACCGTGATAGTTTTCACAGTAGATGATATATTTATATTGCAGCTAGAACAATCAATATTAAAATCCAGAATAAAATAAACATTAAAAGAAGGCTCCCATACAATTAACATGATTCTTTGCCGTTTTTATAGATAGATAGATAATGGTGCGGAACCCTTCGGGCGTGAGTCCACATTACAAGTCATATTTGACCAGTTTTGATAGTAATCAAGGGAAATAACTTAACGTTGTAATTTCTCTCCCAAAATAGAGTGACAGAAAATAGAGAAACAAGTGACGTGGCACTGACTGAACTCTTCGTATTTCAAATGAGATACTGTAGATAAGCAAAGATATAAAAAAAATTTGTTACATCGTCCCAAATCAAACGTCCTGATTTGCTTAAAAGGAAAAACCATTAAGATTTTGGTAAAAGTAAGATCTGGGGAGCCATTACGGCGGCTTTCAGAGAAATGTCTCTTCTAAATACTTAATAAGGTACTGCAGATAAATTAAATGGTTCATTATTTAGTAGCTTTTTGTATAGTTCTAACTTCGTTTTCGATTTTCGAGTCTTCTTAATTTTTGTTTCTTCTCTTAATGAAATTATATAATTGTATTAAATATTCTTTGGATGTTTCTACAGGATTTTCTTTTTATTTATTTTTTAATTATTTTTTTTTATATATTAAAATAAATTAACCAATATCAAAGACGCCCTGGGTCTGAGAATCCATTCCAAATGTTATTCTTTAGCTTCACGTCGTATCCCGCATATTGTGTATTGAGTGGCGGGACTCTTGCTTTGATCAGTGGAGAAAGTGAGATTAATTAGAATAGAGCTCGACCACAGCTGGAGCCCTGGAACCGAAAGCCAGCATTCACAGCCAAATTCTGCCCTACTGCACCATAGACACAACATTTTTACAAGTAAGAGAAAGATTCGTCTAGAGTCCAAATCTAAATGCATCACCACCTGCCTTGCCTTTACATTTTGTTAGTAACAAACTACGATCCTATAAAGTATTTCTTTTAATAAAATATGATTGACAATATTTTTCAATAAAACAAAAATATTCCTATCATAAAATGGTTAAGGCAAAACACAGGCGTTCAGTACCGTAACTCAACACGCAACGCCCCGAAATATTCGGCGGAAAGAGGGAAAGTGTCTTAACACTATGTTCCCTTTGCCTACCTTGCTATGTGAGTGATACAGCGTGAAGCGTGAAGCAGCCTGATTATTGATTTCTTTTTAATTTCCATTATAAAATATTTAATCTTTAGTTATAATAAAAACGACATGATTGTGAAGCCGCAGAATGTCGAAATAGCCTCTTATATACTTATTATCGCGTTACACGCCCTACATTGGATTAATGTCAGGTTTCAGCTTGTCGATGGCTCCGTAGAATGAAACGCAGTTTTTTAACAAAGAGGATTTAGAGGTTGGAGAGAAAATAAACATTTCATGATAATTTTTGTACATTTTTTAGCAATCGAATTTAATCTTTATTGCAATAGTAATATAATTTGTTTTGGTGTTTCAGCTGTTTTCCATATATGATGCGTCGTGTATATTTTATTTTGCCACAAATTCGTCCATTTTTAAAATAAATTGGATCCGGATCGAGTCTTTTATAAAATTGTAACATCCACATTTCTAGAATTTTTGCTGAAATCATTATAAATTTTCGTTGAATTCTGTGAAAATGGTAATACTCGGTGCGGTACATGGGCTTAAAGTTGACCGTTTGCTACTGATAATGTTTATATATATTTTTTGATATATGTATTTAATATAATACTATGTATTTAATATTAATAAACATAAGAATTTGTTTGATTGATCGCACAAATCTCAGAAACTATTGGTTTGAAGTGAAAAAACATATTTGGTCTTAGATAGCCCATTCTTAGATATTACCATTTTATTGGTGAAGGTAGTCAACTGAGCTTCATAAGGACGTATGGTTTTCAATAAGCGCCGGGTAGAGTCCCGCTACGTACAAAATTTTGTACGTTTTCATTTAATGTTCATAATATTTATTATTATGCAAATTTTATTTACCATCACAAATTCACAATACTCGATTTAAATGGTGAATTTTAAATGATTTTTATTATAACACTTTTAACTTTTATATTATAAATTTAGATAGCTTTTACGCAATTATAATTGATACACAATGCTGACGCAATTACCAGGATTTTATTGATTTTAGGGTTCTGTATCTGAAAAGGTAAACACGGAACCTTTATAGGATGACTTTGTTATCTATTTGTCCGTCTTTCAAGACTATTTTTCTAGCAATTACGTGGAGTTTCAAAGCTGATATTAATATTAAATATTCTGTTCTATGATCCCTTGAAACACAAAAAAGATCAACATCGACACCATCAAAACATAAGAGCATTAACACTAGGTTCCCATGACTTTTCTACCACGGTAGATCTGCTATATGCGGGATACAGCGTGAAGTCAAAAAAAAAAACAAAATTAAACACGACTTACCGATAACAGTAAGATTAACTCTTGAGTTTCTAGTTTGTGCTTGTTTGAAGTCTACCCTACATCTATATATTCCTTGGTCGGTCGCTCTCACTCTGTCCACGCCCAGCTCAGCTGGTCTCCTCTCTGGCAGGAAATAGGCTCTCGAAGCAAAAACGCTTTCATCCGACCATCGTTCTGCAACACCGAAGTCCTTTTCCCTCGCGTCCACGCTGCGAAAAAAATATATATTTAAAAATCTAAGTAGTGGAGTTGTTGGTATGTAAAAAAAATTAAATCTAATCTAATCAAAAATAGCTAAATAATAACTTTTTCAAAAATATACAAAGTAAATGCTTTATTATTTTTATTCATACATATTATACTGACTCCATCCAGACTCTCATTTATTTATATGAACATCGCGTGAAAACGTAGAATAGTCCTGTGTGAAGTCTAGCTTGTATATGTATATATATTTAAAAATCATGGTAGTTGTCAGTATGTTTATTTGATAAAATTTAGTAACATCGACGTATTTTTTCAGTTTTACAATCCCGCATACAGCAGGTTAGGTCAACACTCTGTTCTCCATTTGCCGCCCTATTTTCTTAGCATTGCGTGTTGAGTGGCAGAATTCAACGTCATGCTTTATTTTGTTAGCACAGCGATGAAATGAGTATAATTCCTTCCGACGAGAGTGAATTGAACCCACAACCTACCGCACTTGTGCTCCTGCGCCACGACTGACCAGCATATAAATATGAATTCATTAAATCAGCATATAAAATCATTTAATAGAAACATATTAATATTTTTTTTATTTCCATTTCTTCGCTCTGGTGTCGAAGTTAAGCGCGGCGTTGAGTTCTGCCACTCAACACGCAATGCCTCCAGAATTCGGCAGAAAGTGGGGAACGGAGTGTCTTAACACTAGGTTCCCTCTGCCTACCCTGCTGTGTGCGGGATAGAGCGTGAAGCTGATTTAAAATATTAATATTTACAACAAGCATTCTTTTTACTTCTAAAACCTAAAACTTTGCCCCCGTTCCTCTTCGAAACACAGTAGAAACGAAAATATTTTAAATATACACAAAAGTCCATTTCCATTTGCCCGTAGATAGCGTCAGAGAATTGTGCAAAAAGTGCTG
This sequence comes from Heliconius erato demophoon, assembly GCA_018249695.1. Classification (NCBI taxonomy): domain Eukaryota; kingdom Metazoa; phylum Arthropoda; class Insecta; order Lepidoptera; family Nymphalidae; genus Heliconius; species Heliconius erato. The sequence goes on along the minus strand of DWQW01004271.1, from coordinate 3,053 downwards.
TAATTCACATTTACCAACCAATTTTAAAAACAACCATTCGATTGTAATAAAATCGAATACGAGTAGGTAAATAAAAAAAATCGAGTAGTTATTGTATTCGTGAAAAATTTCGATAAATCTTTTTCTCTCGCAAAAGTTTGTATCGACTTTGACGCGCGATAAGCCAATGTTGTTTTTCATGACATGTGCCTATAATCGGATTTTTTTTGTTTGTTGTAAATGTCAGTTAATCCTTGTTCCTTTTTTTTTATAATATATATATTTTAAATTTTAATTTTATGTCTAATTTAATGTATTTGATACATATTATAAAAAGATTTAATTATAGTAACATAAAACATATTGTTTTTTTTATCAGCTTCACGCTATATCCCGCACACATCATGGCAGGCAAAGGGAACCTAGTGTTAAGACAATCAGTTCCCCACTTTCCGCCGGATTCTGGAGGCATTGCGTGTTGAGTGACAGAACTCAACGCCGCGCTTTGCCTCGACACCAGAGCGAAGAAATGGAAATATAAAATTAAGTAAATATTTCATGATCTCGAGTGGGGACCAAACCCACAACCAGTCGGTTTTACAGTCACACGTTGTGCCCCTGCGCCACGACTGGCCTCTTGCCTACTATTTTATTTATTAACATATTCTTATTTTATTTATTAACATATTGTTAATAAATAAAATAGCAGTTACCTAATATCATATAAGTAGTTGGAAATGTAGTTGTAATCAAAAAATGCAAGATATGATAAGAATTTTTTAAGTTGTAAAATAATATGATGACGACGACTATAACGTCGGTGGCAGATTATGGGTTCTATTCCTATTTGAGGATATTTTTTTTGTTTCATTTCCTCGCTCTGGTAATGAGGCAAAGCGCGACATGGAGTTCCTCCAGAATTCGGCAGAAAAGGGAACGAAAGTGTCTTAATGGGAACGGAGTGTGAGTTAACAATAGGTTCCCAGATTCCGTTTATCTATCCTGCTATGTGAGCTCAACTTTAAGTTTTTACTAGCATACACTTAAAAATGTTATTAAAACACAATTTTTAATTTTATATTATATCTTTATTTTAAAACGTGACTCCAAAAAGCATATCTGTGAGAACATTCGCTAAACAACACAACATTTTATATGCTCTCGTAAAGCAACATTTCAAAAACTGTTGATAAATTAAATCATAAGAAAACGTCGTCGTCGCGTGCAACACAAGCCGCTGTGAGATATCAAATAACGTACTGAGAAAGTCCTTATTTATGTTGGGGCAAGGGCGTTTGCGCTCACTCTTTGTCTAAGTATACTATATTTTAGATTTTTTGACATATGTTATAAGGCTGACGTGACGTGGCAGCACAGCACCTGGCTGTCAAAGCGATGGTTTTGTGTTTGATTCTCATTTGAGGGACATATTAGGGTTCCGTACTCTAAAATGTAAAACGAGGACTTATTACTGAAAATATGCTGTCTGTTTCTTTATCCATCTCCATCACGAACTGAATATTTAAGGGGGTTCCCATACAACAAACACGATTTCTGTATCTGACTAGTACATAGCCGGTTTTTATGTTAATTATATGATTCTGGCAATAAGGCAAAACGCTGTGTTGAGTTCAACACGCAAAGTCTTAAAAATTGGGCAAAGGTTGGGCAATGGAGTGCCTTAACGCGATATTCTATACTGCTGTCTATTCTGCTATATATGCAGAAACAGTATAAAACAAAACATATCTATTTAATGGAATCTAACGTCAAAGCATCAATTTTTCATACTCTCATAATATAATAATAAAAAATAATTGTTTTTTTACTATATTTTATATAATATATTTACTACCAACCTGTATATAGGCGTGCCCAGATCTTCTCTATACCATAGCACGAGCAGTACCGCATCATCTTCATCCTGTGTGGCGACGTCGCATGGCAGGTACACCGGCTCACCCGCCACCGCCACCACTTGGGTCATTGGTGCTGAAAGAGAACATTTTTTTTTAATCTTTATATCGTATTGTCGTGGTGCAGGGGCACAAAGTATGACTGTAAATGCTACTGGTTGTGGGTTCGATCCTCATTAGAGGAAATTAAATATCTAAAATGTATATTTCCATGTGTTTCCGCTATGTGCGGGATACAGCGTGAAGCTGATTTGATTTGATTAGATTTTTTGTGTATATCGTGGTCATCGTTTCATAATGGAACAGCATCATGCAAAGGTCTTCTCAGCAGTACTGCCTTCCGAGCCAGTGATAATTTTATGTTCTTTCAAAAGTGGTTACAATAGTCTATTTAAATAAAGAATATTTTGAATTTAAAATTATAGATAAGCTGAGGGAACCTAATGTCAAGACTCTCCGTTGTCTACTTTCTGCCCGAATTCGAGACCTTTATACTCCATACAAATTTTAATATAAATCAAGTCAAGCTTCACGCTGTATCCCGCACACAGCAGGGTAGGCAGAGGAAACCTAGTGTAAGACACTCCGTTCCCCACTTTCTGCCGTATTCTGGCCACGACTGGCCTCTAATATAACGGTACAATATAATTGTTGAAATATATTTTTATCTTAAGAAAATATATGAATTTTAAATTTACTTTTTAGTTTAAATTTTATGAACTGTAGAAGAAAAATACAGAAAAGGAAAAATATCACAGTCACGAGATAAGTCTAGCGTCCGCCGGAACTGAAGCGAATCTCACTGTCCGGTTATCGTTATTTTTCGTTTCTTGTTACCTCATTTTTTACGTAAAACTTATCTTAATATAAAAAATGAAAAAGATATTGTACTGCAGTTGTTACCCGATCAATATATGTAAATATTTATTTATCAGCTTCACGCTGTATCCCGCACACAGCATGAGCAGAGCATAGGCATAGAGAACCTAGTGTTAAGACACTCCGTTCCCCACATAACACACATATGTAAATAAAAATTAAATTAAATTAAATTAGCTTCACGCTGTATCCCGCACACAGCAGGGTAGGCAGAGGGAACCTAGTGTTAAGACACTCCGTTCCCCACTTTCTGCCGGATTCTGGAGGCATTGCGTGTTG